>LD688948.1:811835-831024 GCA_003118335.3 Papilio memnon
AAGAATTTTTGAAATCGGCCCAGTAGTTTTTGAGTTATTTCAATACATACAAAAATACAAATCTTTCCTTTATATTAGTATAATAGATATAGATAGATATAAGTTACTAATATAGAATCCTTGTAATTGTTATCACAATCGTTAGTAAGACTATAAATGGGGATTATTTTAACTTCTCTTAAATTAGTTATTCAGTTATTTAAATCAAAGACATTCATTACGATTGTTCCAAGCAAGATAGAAATGTTGATGACAGAGGGCAGTTGGACCAAACAACTCCTTTTACTGTTCATTTTCTTACTTTACAATTGTATTCCGTCTTCATATTATTACATTCTGATGACGCATATAACAAAAGTTGTTATTTTATTGTTAAAACAGTGTTACATTCTCACCGAGACTTGATTTTCAAGTTTTTGTTACGTTGAGTTAAATCGCTGTATGATTTCAAACGTGTACGAATTTTTATCGCCTTAAAATAATTAAAGCTGCGTAAATACGTATCCTTGTTCAATTACACCTTTCAAGTTGGAGTTGAAACATAAAATAATTGGAAAAATAAACAACACACATAAAGAGGATATTTCTCCTTCCTATGCGTCTTCGCCACAGTCAAATCCACTTTCCCATCCAATCGTTTCCTTATAAGAAAAGGGTGGAATGGGAAAGGGACTAAAGTTGGGCCTCCGGCATCACGCTCATCAGATGACGACGCGGAATTGCTCCCGCTTCACGCCTGTCCTTTGTGTGGTCGTGGTATTGCACCGGGCGAGCCGGCCCATTCATGCTAAGATGTTAAAGCGGGCTCTACCACTGTTTAAATTTGTTATCTCTTTCTTACTTAATACAAATTACGGAGACGACAAAATTTTTTCTACATCCGTTTATTTCCGTCGAACAATTATGAATATGATTGGTAAACACTGCTAAACAGTCGTATTCATAACGCAATTAACGAATTACCTGTAACGTTCAAATAGCATACGTAACCTATAAAAGTATTCATAGCGTGCAATGTTATCGATTCAAAAAGAACCGTGAAGGTTAACGTGGACTAATTGACGAAGCATCTATTGCGGTGAAATAAAATTATTTTAACTTTAAGTAGCGAAACACAAACCCAGTTTGTTATCTTTATCGGATGTTAATATTATTAGCTATAAAAATAATATTACGAGCGTGTTGCAAATATGGTTTTGAAGCCATTCGATATCGATACGTTCATTTTTCAGGTGTATACAAAGAATGTCGTGGGCTTCGAGAGAAACTCGCTGGTATATCGTTCTCGGTTTACATCATGTTATTGTGAACGAGTTGTACCTGAATTTAGTATGACAAATCCACAGTAGCGACACAATCGACGTATTAAGTGTCTCGTTACGGTGATGAAACCTACTACGACGGACTTTTTTTAAATTGCAATCATGTTTGCGCAACATTTCGCGACAGAAATAGATGTTGATACACAACGCAATGTGCTCCCTTCAAGGAAAGTGCGTAGTATGTAGCGTGAATTTCCACCACTCTACACATGTCAACACATTGTTTATCTCTGTTCTTTCAAAGTGAATAAAAGAGATGACGACAAGATGTGTTTATACACGTATTTCGACGATGAAAAAAAAACAAGCGCATTCATCGTTTTAAAAGCAATTTTGTCCTTTGTTTGAAATTATAAATTATCATTAAATTATATTTTCTTTTATTTCGTTATCTAATAGGAAGCGGCCATAATCAGTAATTATTTGTACGTATTTAAAACAAATGTCGCATCGAAACGGAAAAGGTATTATCGGCTAAATAAAGAGCGGAAAGCGATTATGGGAGTATATATCTATACATATAATAAAATTGGAATGTCTTTTGGTAATATCAAAAGAAAAATTCCAGATTTCGGGAAGATGATGTATTTGTGGTGCTAATAACCAAAATCGCATTTAGATTTTTTTGTCTGTCTGTCCGCAAACCGCGTTTGTTCCGAGTAATCTTCGAAATGGCTGAGCCGATTTCGAACGGACTTTCACAGAAGGGTAGCTGACATAGACGGGCATATTATATATTATTATCAATATGTTCATTCGCACATCAGTGGTAGTACTTAAACTTTCCATATAGCCTTGCGGCTTGAGTCACAATAGACTGTAAGTTTATAAAACTATAACATAAACATTCATATATGGATTTATAGAACCGAAGTGGCCCTGTTTAATATGCCGTGCGCTCTGAAAACATAATTTGTCACACTATAGCCGTTTAAACTACAATGTTCTGAATAATATTATTAAGGACACAATTATTATGATAGAACGTAATCGATTAGATTGATTGATAAATAACCGATTTGCAATTTATAGGCACAATTAAGATCTTGCGTTTAAAACATTTATTATTACGATACGCATGTTAATGTAGATAATCTCGATGTTTTCAGACTAGGCAAAGAAAGAAACCTGGCCTTAACCTAAGCTTTTTACTCAGCCCAACAGCGAAAGATTAAAAAAAATGAAGCTAGTTAATTACACGATTAATAACTGCCGTAATAACAGTGATTGAATTAAGATTCAATTAATCAAAGGAGATAATAACAAGGTATGGGATTATAGATTTAAATAATCCATTCTGACTTCCAAATGCTGCATACATCTTTCACGATGTGTTAACCAAGAAACAAACACTGTGATAGAACTATCTTTTCATAGAATAAACGATCTGTATTAGGATTGCCTAGACGACTCCCACACCTTGACAATGGATCAATCAACAAATTTAACATATAAAAGTTGTACAATCATCCAATTGAGAAATCATTCACGAGACATATTCGGCTTTCAAATCGTGTCTTGGTTTTCTTTCGCGGATAGGACTCACGCCTTAACTATTGTTACTAAAGGTATTGAAGAACACAGACAGAAACAGGGTCTCCATTATGGAGAGCGCGGTTAGACGACGCCCAGGGCGTTAACATAAAGGGGCGCCGTAGAAATATTGCCCAGGGCGCTAAAACCTCTGAAATCAGTAGAAGGGGAAGGGAAATAGAAAGAGAGAATCTAGTCATGCATTGTCATGCTTAGTGCTTAAATTTATGGACTAAAAAGAGTTCTAAACTTGATCTAAATCTTTCTTACAAGTTTCTATGACAATTTTTAGAATTTTTCACAAAATTTTAAAAAGACAATTCACTGGAGTTTTATTATAAAACATCTTAGAATATAAATAAATATACATACCTGTTTCCACCCAAAAATTTTGGAAAATACCGCTTGGGGAAGAACATAGCAAAAGCAGCCATGAAGACCCACAGAATAGCTAGTTCATCCAATAGTTGACCTAAAAATATATGTCATTGTAGAATTGAAGGAATATAAGTACTGAAAATCAAATTATTTTACTAAACTAAAAATGCAGTTCAAAATAATAAAAATAGCAAATAATTGAAATATAGTGTATTTTATTCTCTTTTGATTGGCATTTCAATTATTTAGACTAACAGAAGTTATTATATTGTTGTACATTTAATTACAATTGAAGTTCAGATATAACTTACCAACTAAGCTGAGAGTAGCATGAAAATAAGCTGAACTTAAGCCAACAACCATTAAAAGGACCCACAACACATTAATTGCAGGGTTGACAAATTTAGAATATTCTTGAAATAAATGGATCAATACAGGCGGAAACAAGAAGAAAATTACGTTTGTCACCTGTAAATAAAACATATATTTAGTAAAAAAAACAACTACTATTTTTCATTCCTTTTGAAGGAAAGTACACCGACGTTTAATTATTTTTTCGAATTACAAGACCAAATCACAATAATACTTACAGTGTTGACAAATTCTGCTATAACTGGAGAAATAGAATAATTGGATTCGCACCAGTCTACAGGTGAACTTCCTCGTTCTAAATGCGACCACATTTTTACAATTCCTGTTTCTTTGTTTACATCAAAAAAGAACGAAATTCGTAGACACTTGCTAAAATTCAACAACGATCGAAGCTCGCGTAGAAAACACAACTTGAAATATTTTATTTAAAGACTTATAAAATATTTTTTTCATACAAAAATCAAGAATAGAAATAAAAATACGTAAGTTATAAATCTTATTGGTATTCGGGTCGACTGCACGCGAATTTGTTGCAAACTGAATTGTCACTTGTCAGAGGTAAAGATAAGTCACATTGACAACTTAACAGACAACAATATCTGTCAAGAACTTGACAGAGCACTGACGTTTAATTTTTTAAATTGCAGAAAAACCTAACGGTAATTGAAGTATGTCCGTAGAGCCAACAAATATTGGAGTTAATATTTAGCGAATTATTAAAATATTCACAAGACTTTCTCTACTTTATTGTAGATGGTAGTAAAAGTCTAAAAAATCTTGTTTAACATGATTTATAGTAATTTTGAGTTTAACTTGAGGTCACCATTTTTAGTAGTCGACTGATAGTTCTGCACTCAGGTTATCCTAAAGTTAATTGTCTATCAATTAATCAGGAATACAGTTGATGATATGTTTCGCCACAGTTAAAGCTATAAGTGCTTCTTCCGAGTTAAAACCCCTCGTTATTATAATATATCCACAAAAACTATATTTCACGGGTACATAGATTTTGAATTGTCCCATATAAAATGTAAATTTTTTGTATTTGGTCTAAAACATTTTTTGGAAATGATTAACGAAGATTCACCTAACGATAGTGCCAGCAGTGAGTTAAATTTTGTAGATCAGTGGAGTGATGTAACAGTATTTAAAGAGATATCTAAAGGCGCGATCCTTCGCCAACAAAAACTTAAACAAAGCAATTATAAAGATGTATACGGTACCTTTAATTACAATTACGACGAGCCATCAACATCAAAGTCGAAACAAATGCATCAAGTTCTTAGGTAAAATGTCTTCAAAGAAATTAGTAAAAATCCTAACTACCTCGCTGATCCTGTCCAAAAAAACGTAACTAGTATATTGCTTGATTACAGAAAGCCTGTATGTATCAAAACCAGAAAGACCAAACGGAGAAAGTCTCCAAAAAGATGTCCAATGAGGATCGCGGAGTTAGCTGTCCCTACTAAACGACAATGTATTGATACTTGGCGAACTAACGCCACAGTTATTCCAAATTTTATGGTCAGTACGGTACTATATCCTTCTTAAAATCACGAAATTATGTTATAATCGTTTGAATGTTATTAAAATACTATGATCATGTATTGTGTTGTGGTACTATGAAGGAAAAATAAGCGTTCTCATGCATTTCTCTTAGGTTAAACGTATTTTCTTTAATACTTTATCGGTTTTCATACAGGATGCGAAAGTCTACTAAATTATCAGCAAAGAATGAGCAATTGTGATAAGACCAAGCTCATTAGTTGGTTTAATCCAGGATATTTGCTGTTTTTCTCACATGTTTCGTAATCACAACGATGTAACTGTTAATTGAACCATTATATAAATGTTGTTCTTGTATACTATTTGTAGATAATGATATGCTCCTTCCAAATGTTTGAACGCTATTTTCTTTTAATTCTTTAGGTAGAGCGACTTAAACAACGAGTAATGGATCAAAAACCAATAGTACTAGTTTCTGACGCTGTAAATTGTTTTGAAAGAAGAAAAAGAAAGCCGCGAAATAGGCAAGTTCTTTTCACTACATTAAGAGCGTTGCGTGAGTTGAATTAAGATCATTTCTTGTTTCGCTAGAGACATCGTATCCATATTCTCAAACTTGCAAACATTTTGACCTTAATCATTATTGATCAGATTGGTGACTTCATTTTGCCTTTGCTCTTCTAAGGAGTATTGGGTAGTTTTCCAAACGGTGGTCACGATCACGACTGCTCTGGTATACCTACATATTTTAAGGGATGAACTCATATGAAGATATTTATTTATAGAATTAAAAAGTCGCACTCAGTTGCCGAAAACAATCGGATGAAAGAACTTAAGATGTTATGTGCAATATTTGGATACAAAATAGCTCTACAATTGAGACGGCCAATGAATTTATCGCTGAATAATAGGTAATTCCCTTGATTTTTTAAAATAACAACAGATAACTTAAAACTTTTTTTTAGCAGTGAAATTTAAAAAAAACAAGTAGTAAACTTAAACCTGTAGTACATCGCAAATATACATTGATCAATCGTTATTTATTTATAACAATATTTGCCATCCTCAAACCTAAAATAACTGTTTCTGACCCAGACTGGCTAAAATCAATACTGTCGTCAAAGATGAAATAGATGCAATGTTACGATGTAAAAAAAAATCACATCAAAAAGAGATCAGAAATAAAAAAATATTGGAGGAAGTTTCCCGACAAGTAAGTTAAATTTCAATACGGATCGAAATATTTTTTATACCATTGAAATATACGCGGTCTTACACTCGCAGGCGTATCTTGTCACTATGGGAATTCGTTTGAATAATATTTATACAGCTTGAAATATTTTAAAAGTCTGGAGGTCACACTTGTCTGAAAAACACATAACATATGTTAAGACAAATTGCACTGTGCCACTATTTCACAATGAAAATATATTATAGATAAGCATTTTGTTATATATATCGTCATAAAATTACACCAAAATTATTTAATCAACAGATTACAGTATGGATTGATACGGTATTGGATGAATCCGAGTGCAAATTGTTAGAAGAAAATCTTTTGGGTAATAAAGTTAAAAAAACTTTTTATTCATAGTTATTTAAAATATTAATTACTACGATTACATATCAATTAAGACATTCTTTTTTATTTATTATATCAATTAAGAAATAAAAAAATGTATTTTTTCAGACCTAGAGGAAGAGGAAGAACCTGTATTAGATTTAATTGACGACTTAATTGACGAAGTTCTGGTGATTTTTAATTATTATTTAGATTACTCTGACGACATTGATATTGATAGCAAAATTATTGCCAATATTAAATTTCAGATTATATGTATGCCGCCCAGTCTCATTAAGTCCGAGGAAAAATTATCCGAAGATGACTTATTATCTCATTTATCAAAGGATAAAAGTACCGAAGAACTCATCAGTAATATAACAGAAATAAATGTTAACGAGTTAATGATTGATCTCTACACTAATGCATTAGAAGACGCAGAACGACAAATTCTAGAAAAGCATGAAGATTATTTGCTATCTGGGGAAATTGCAAATGATCAGCAATCGGTAGACATTCTTAGTATTCGTAGTGACAGTGAACATGTTTTAGATAACGTTAGAGGAGAATTAAATAAGCTTGTAGATCAAATAATGGATAATTTAATTGCTGATGATAGTCAGTTTCAAGATGAAATATATATCGCCGATGAAGGAGAAGCGATAGAAACGAGTTCACAACTTGAAGAAAATACTGACAGTTTACTTCAAGTTACTCAAGATTCTGGATCACAGGAAAACAATGTCAATGCAAATGAAGACGTAAATATAGCTGAACAGTCAGAAATATTCAATGTAGATATGGAACATAACGGAGACGACCCAACAATTAATGACTTAGCGAATGAAACAATTGAAAGCGATGACATAATTAGAGAAATAATCAATGATTTATTAAATTCTGGTGTTTGGAGTTCTGAGCCAAGTATATTAGATGATAATTACACGAAACCAAGTGATACAGAAGTCGTTAAGCAACAAACATTAGAAATTGAAAATCAATTGAATAACGAAAAAGAAGACTTACAAAATGAAGGAGTAGCAAATGACAACGAAGGTAAACTGGAAGGACAGGACTTTATCCAAAATAAAGACGAGAAATACGAGGAAAACGAAGATTTAAGTTTATCTGCTAATATCAATGACGGAGAACAAATCGTTCAAGATCTTTTATTAACAATTTTAGAAAATTTTGGCCTCAAATCTACGCTTGATGAAAGTGAAACATACGAAGAAAACAAAAAAGTAAAATTTTCAGCTATTGATATGGGTAATAAAGTTTAAATATAGTCATCAAGATATTTTTATATTGCCAATATTTTTAGAAGTTAAGAAAAAGGAATAAATAGGTTTTTTATTATTATTTTCCTAAATAAATAATCTTTTTTCAGATAATGGAGTAAACAAAAAAATACTAACAAAATTAAGGTATTTATTTGGCTATTTAACTAACAATTTTTTCAAATTTTATTGAAAACACTTCGTTTGATTTCGTGGAAGTTATCGAATCACGATTTCTCTTTCGTCGAACGTTAATGTAATTAATTTTTTGTTGTACAAAGACAATTTTTAAATTCCGCTTACTTATTCACAGTAGCCAGCAGTTGATACTACAAAAACCGTCTAGTGATCACTTAAACTTTAACATCGACTTCGCCCCACCTAATGAAAATTTACTATGTAAGTAATAAGTATTTGTTACAACTAAATATTACATTTGAAACATAATTTAAATTTTGTTTTAATATTTTTAGCTAATGCCGATGAATCGTGGCCACAAAACATTGCCCTACCTATAGTTAAGGTAACTGCAAGTGTAAATAAATCAGTTACATCTTTAGGTAACATTTTTGAATTAGATGAAAAACGGATATCGTCTGAAAGTAGCTATGTATCCTCACAAAATTCTGAAATGCTAGTAAATGTTCAACTTACTTCGATGTCAATGGGTAACAGCAATATCAACGATATGTTACTTGCACAATTTCAGAATGAAAATAAGATAATAGTAGGAACAGAAGAAACAAATAAAAAGGGAAATGATAAACCACAGCGTAAAGTATTTGATGAGAAGAAACAAGTAAAAAAAGAAAGAAAAGTAAGCGAAACGAAATATGACATGAAACCACGAGTCATTAATAAAAATAAACCAAAAGATCAAAAGGGAAAAATTCATAATAAATCTGTAGATGTTGATAAAAAACGTGAAAATATATTTATTAAGAAAATCAAAGACAAAGAGAAACCAAGAAAAGATAATAGATTGTTGAAGATAGATAATACACCGAATAAAACGGATAGAAAAAAAGTTTTCGACAAAAGAAGAGATGTCGCGAAGAACAAAATTAATGAAAACAAAACTGGTATTCAAACAAAGAAACAATTGAAACCTGAAGTTCGTGTTAAACAAGTAGAATTAATTACAGAGCCTCTTGACGTAATTTCAAAGGAAGACAGAGGTGATGGTCTCAAAAACGGTAAGTAGAAGAAAAAATTGATATTCTACACCTTGGCAAATGGCGCGTACTTACGTAGCTTCAAATAAAAACGTACTTAATCAAAATATAACAAAAACCAACCGAAAACGAATGAATAATTTTCAAAGGTAATTTATTAAATGTAACCCTTACATTTACAGAACAAAAGCAAGTGTACTCATGTGAAAAATTCTTCTCGTCAGAACAAAAAACAAAACTAAACCAAAATGGTATGCATTTCAAAAACAACTTCTCTCTTAGGCCTTTTTCCACAAAGCTTCTCGCGAGACTAAACAACCCTTTAACATTGTACCTCTTAGGGTTTAAACCTAGAACCAGCGACGTGATCACTAAATAGCTAAATCCACACAGGTCATATATGTTTTAAGCAATGTTTTATCATAGGAGAAATATTAAATACCACTACATTTAAATTTAACTGTCATATCAATATGATATTTGTAGGTATATTGAAAATAGATGCAAACCAAATTTTAAAATGGTGCAAAGGTTTAGAAAACGTTATCGAAAATTTAGAAACGTGGAATTCTTGGATAAATTCTACTTGCAAATGTATTACATATCTCAAGCAAAGAGGTACATGTAAAATATATTTATTGTTTTTAATTAATATTTTAACTAGTTTATCACAATATTACATAACTTGCATTATTTATACATTTAGGAAGTTACAATAGTTTAAAATCAATCGAAAAGAATAGAAATAAATGGAAAATATTGCACAGAAATATCAAACAAGATACAATTTTATGGAGGGATATGAAACAGCATAATTGGGACGGATTAAAAAGTTATAAAAAGTATTATCATGATATTAAGGTAAGTTAGAAACTGTTTAATCAACTATGATAAAGGGTTACTCAATATCTTTATATCTCAAGTCTAGGGCCATAAGATTAGCAGTTCTTAACTATGTAATTGGTCCAACAAAAAGATAAAAGATGTATGTCAATGTTGATCTCAATTAGTGGTACTTTGTGGCTCTAATGTTTTAGTGGTAGTTCTAATGTTCATAATTCTCTGTCCAATTTTGAGTTAATATTATTTGTTTTAGAATGGTGCAACAAAACATCAAGTATGTGACTGCTGTAATAATTGTTAAACAAAAAATGAATAAACAAATGAGAATTTATTTATTTATATTTTATTAACACAAGAAACTTGTTCATTAATTCTTATTGAATAGGGATTAGAAGGTAGTTCTTATTTTATATCACTTATAGTGTACAGCTATTTGATTGAAGTCATACTTCCTGATGTTACCATCTCTACAAGCTGTCAGAATCCATTTGCCATTAAATGCTATATCTCTTATACCATCACAGTCAGATCCAGTAAGTTGAACTCGTATACCAATGTGTGATTCATTCATAGAGAACACTGTACATGTCCCATCCTGGCGACCCACTATAAACATATTATTGACAAGTATTGCCAGACTTAAGATCGGATTATTAGATTCATGTAATTCCTTTATTATAGAACCTTCTTGAAGACGTATGTAAACAATCTGAAAATTAAATAATCATTTATTGCACATACAATTATTTTACAAAAAAATGCTGAGTAATTTTTTATAATATAACAGATTATAATAAAAATAGCTGGCAAACTTTTTAAGCAGATAATACCTTTCCATTGCTACAGCCAGCAATAATAACTTGATCAATGACTATACAAGCATTTACAGAAGAATCCAGCTGGTGTTTGTATGATTCTGCTTTCTTGCCAACATGAGCACAGACAATTAAACCATTTTCATAACCTGCAACTAGCAATTTGTTGCCAGTACCAATCTAAAAAAGACAAAAAAAAAAACAAGAATATATTAAATGTTTTGTATTTCTTAAATCAGTTGTAATTAACACATAAATAATAATTAATTCTTTTATTAAATATTTACCTCTCTATCATTGTTTATGGTAACTTCATCAACAGAGGTTCCTATAGCACAGCAATTGATAGGTCCATGCCCTTCCAGAATATCGACAATACATCTTGACAGGCCTACATCCCATAACTTTGCTGTGCCATCTCTAAAAAAAGATGCAGTATTAATAGTTATGTATCTAAAGTGCCCGACAAATGACAAAATTGTACACACTGTGGCCCCTTTCTCTAGATTTGAAATGTTTAAAAAATTATTATCTATACTAATCTTATAAAGAGGAAAGATTTGCATTTTTGTATGTATTGGAAGAAGTCAATAAAGACTGGGCACATTTTAAAATTCTTACATCATTAAAAAGCTACATTATCAGTGAGTAACACAGGCTATATTTTTTTAAATTTCACACAGTTGAAGTCACAAGCGACAGCTAGCTTATTATAACTTTAACATGTTCTATTTGTGAATTAAAATAAATCTTACTTGCTAACACTTAGGACATTTCTGCCTTTATCAATAATGGCTAAATCTGATATGGACATTTGATGACCAATCAATGTGACTGGATTTATCCCGCTTTCTGCAGACCAAATCCTGCAAGAACCATCAGCTCCAGCAGATATCAAAACCACATTTGATGGGAATAACCTGCACTTATACACTGGTCCACCATGACCTTTCAGATCTAAAAGGATCTCATCTGAAATACAAGCACAAATGGAGTTGGCATTTTGCTTAAGAGAATATTCATCTAAATATACATAGTAGTAATTTACCAGTTCTAGTATCCCAAACTATCAGTTTATCTTCTTCACAAGATGAAACTGCTAAAGCATTTTCACCAGAGCTGATTGATAATAAAGCTTTTTTATGTACAGTATGAGTTTTAGTGGGTGCAATAAATGCCACTTTTAAGCCTGAACTTAAATGCTTTAAAACAAGACTCAAATTACTATGAGAGACATATTGATAACTATCAGGACATTTTATTTGTAATTTTCCATCAGCTTGATTAACTAAAATTTTTATTGTATCATGGATGCTGGTTAGATCTTTACACTTTGATGATATCCAAAATTCACCTTTCATAAGCCTGTAAAGAAAAGTAAAAAATTAAATTACATCTGTTGTTTTAAAAAAGAGGGTGGGATAATAAAGTTTTGTATTTACCCTCACTTACAATGACATGACAATTACAATAAGATCTTACTAATAATATACCTATTAAAATAAAGACGAGTTTTTAGATGGTTGTTTGTTAGGTTTCTCGACAATGGCTAAACGATTCTCGCTGAAATTTGGCATACCCAGGACTATTCGACAGGCCATCAGAAAAAAGTTATTACAACACTTTAGCAATATTTAATAACAATCCTTACCTCATAATTTCTATCCAGTCGCATTGTATTGTAACAACAGGCAAGTTATTTGGCATTTTGTTACTAAATTCTATAAACCGGTAAAAATTAAATTTTCATATCAGTACTTGACTGCAAGTTACTTCACCTACAGCTGTATTTCTATGCTCAAGATGAAACTTTAATGCAATCAAATTGGTAAAAATAAAATGATGACTCGCAAGTATTCGAATTCAAAGTTTAAAATTATTTTAATGTTGATTTTTTTCAATTTGATTTTCTCTGCTTCTTTTGTGACATTGACATTTTAAATGTCACTTTTAATAAAATCCACAGATTAGTGATGTGGACAAACTTTTAGTTGACCTTTTTTACTTAATTTTTCACAAGTTTTGTGTAGGTACTCCAGGTTTGTCCGTTTTTTTCTAAAACTAGAATCTAAGCTAAAATTAAAGCGAAAGACTTAGGAAATAATTAAAATGTTTGATAGTCACAGTTTTGCCAAAATCAACTGTCAACTTTCGCGCCATAGAGTAGGTAAGATGTAAAGGTGGAAAATATTGTATGAAATTCTATAAAATTAAACATGCAAGTGCAATGCAAACACGCTTTTGTATTTTTGTAGAATATCGTAATAAACATTAAAAATATGCACCAAGTTGAAGATTTATTTAATTGTTTCGAAGATAGTGCTGAAGAAGAAACGATTGAAGATGAACTTCCAAAAGGCGTCTTGTTAGTAGTACTATAACCTATTACTTGTTTACTAAATTTTGTTACTTTTAATAAAATATTTTGTTATTTTAGATCTGAACCTAAAAAAGTAAAAAAGGCAAGCAATAAGCGACCGCACGAACAAGTTGAGTACGCAGATACTGCAGAGACAAAACGACCAAAACAAAATGAGGAAGAAGACGAGGCAGATCTTCTTGCTGATTTAGAGTAAGGACTTCTTTTTTAACTCACCGAATATAAAAAAGGAGTCTTTCCAACTTTTATAGAGTTGAAATTTTTTTTTTTTTATGCTACATCAATTACAAAGTTGAGGAGAATAATTGGCAGAATGCTGTGAACTTCAATTTAAGAAAAGTAAAAAGAAAGAAATATTTGTGTCTTAAAGCAATGTTCATTATTGTAAATTTTTCAGCTTAGATGTTTTAAAGTCACGTATTGTTATACATACCTTGGAAACAAGTGATGGATGTACACATGAGGTGGCCGTGCCCCCAGGCCAAGAGTATGTTCCACTGGCGCCCATCTCAGCAGAACCTGCTAAACAGTACAGTTTTATACTTGACCCCTTTCAAAAAGAAGCTCTGTTATGTATAGACAATTTGCAATCTGTTTTAGTATCGGCACACACTTCTGCAGGGAAAACTGTTGTAGCTGAGTAAGTAAATGTTTTTCATCAGGTTCAAATTATAAAAGACCGATCTTTTATTGAGGACTATAAAAATATTACAGTTCACCCACTTGGAGTAATCACAGAAATTATTGTATTTTTTTTTAATTTGTTACTTTATAACTAATTTAACAAATATTGGTATATAAATTATTTTAATGTTATAATACTATTACTGTTTTTTTATTGAATAGGTATGCAATAGCTCTTTCATTGAAGAGTAAACAAAGGGTGATCTATACAACTCCCATCAAGGCATTGTCAAATCAAAAATACAGGGAGTTTTCTGAAGAGTTTCAGGATGTGGGATTGATCACTGGAGATGTTACAATCAATTCATCAGCTTCATGTCTTATCATGACCACAGAGGTGATTAGTTAAGAACATAAGACTTTTTATTATCTATTTTTTCTATTCTCTCAATTAGATAGAATTATATGTATGTAGAAATAGTGTTCCAATGAATGATAATTCTTTTTATGTTTAGTATACATTATTTTTTGCAAAACAAAATATTTTAATTTATGTTTTCTATTTCAGATTTTAAGAAACATGTTGTATAGAGGATCTGAAATTATGAGAGAAGTTGGATGGGTTGTGTTTGATGAAATTCATTACATGAGAGATAAAGAAAGGGGGGTAGTTTGGGAAGGTGAACATATTATTTTTAATTTATAACATGTTTTTTATAGATGAATAGCTTCGCTATTTTTGCGAATTATGGTAACGGCTTGCGTGTTTGTCGCTTTATACTAAAAAGAAGTGGTCACTACTGAGGTGATTGTGTATATTTTTTTTTTAAATTTGTTTGAGATGGTGTATGTTTTTCTCTTTTCTTTCAGAGACATTGATCCTTTTGCCGGATAATGTGCATTACGTGTTCCTATCAGCAACTATCCCCAACGCGCGTCAGTTCGCGGAGTGGGTGTGCAGGCTGCACTCGCAGCCCTGCCATGTGGTGTACACTGAGTACAGACCTACACCATTACAGCATTACATATTCCCCGCTGGCGGTGATGGTATACATCTGGTTGTTGATGAGAAGGTAATTATTTTGATATGTGTATGAAAAGAAGTTTTCTATAGAAAAGAGAGTGATAATATCAGAGAGGTTGATATTTAAATGTAAAGGATTAATTAATTTAGAATTTTAAACTTCTCTCGTAAACTCAACTTCTCTTCGTAACGCGCTTTACAATTTAAGACGTCAGAATTTTAATGGAATCTAGAGTTCAATCTTTATTATTTAAATTTAGTTTTAATGTTTGATCTATGTATATTAACAGGGTCAGTTTAAAGAAGACAATTTCAACACCGCGATGGCGGTGCTCAGTAACGCGGGCGAGGCTGGCAAGGGCGAGCAGCGCGGCCGGCGCGGCGGCCTCGTGCGCGCCAACAACAAGTCCAACATATTCAATATCGTCAAAATGGTGATGGAAAGAAACTTCGCACCCGTGATCATATTTAGTTTCAGCAAGAAAGATTGTGAAGCATACGCTATGTTGATGGCCAAATTGGACTTTAATACCAGTGAGTAAGAACTGTTTTATATGTTTTAAGCAGGCAATGACAAATCAAATTAAATTATCTGTCTTAGAAAAAAAATAGCGACTTATAGAAATATCGTATTTTGTTGCCAAATTTTGATCTTGACAACTTTTTACGAATGTATTTAATTTCCTTTATGATTGAGCAACAATTAAGTCCACATTTCTCTGTAATTTTAATTTAGGCCAAATACTGAATCGGATTTTAAACACTGTTTACTGTTTTGATTGTAAGAGCTACTTACAATCTGACAAACGTTAACGTTTTAATGAAATTTAGAGTTTGCCACAATATTTAAATGTCGTTTCAGTAATTGGCCGTTTGTTAATAAATTGCAATTAATTTAAAGTTTACATACAACCAATACATTTATTTCATATATCAAATATGTTTTTAAAATAACAATTGAACAATTAAAGTTGAAGAGAAGAAGTTGGTGGACGAGGTGTTCAGCAACGCGATGGACATCCTGTCGGAGGAAGACCGCAAGCTGCCGCAGGTAGAACACGTGGTGCCTCTGCTGCGCCGCGGCATTGGCATCCACCACGGCGGTCTGCTGCCCATACTCAAGGAGACCATCGAGATACTCTTCAGCTTGGGACTCATTAAGGTATGTACAGTCTGGATAAATTGCCTTGATCCCTGCAACGACACAAACTCCGCCTCTTCCTACAAATAACTAATTATGTAGCAGTGAGTGCAAACAAACGCATAATAAAAAGAAACTAGCCGTTTATTACTAACCGACTTTTTAAGTTCCGTTGTACTGCTTTTTTGTTCCGCGTCTCGCTTCAAAATGTTCAAACCATTGTGGGTTTTAAGGTATACCGCCAGTTTCCCCGACGGTACAGTCAGGGACATTTATTCCCTACCCATCATCATAATGTGTCATTCTCTTGATTTTTTAATGCCATACGATCTAATTCAGAGAAATTATATTTATCGTTTATAATAATAAACCTGTGATAGCAACATGGTGAATAATAATTCTGATTTCAGGCACTGTTTGCTACGGAAACATTTGCGATGGGTCTCAACATGCCGGCCAGGACTGTGGTGTTTACTAATTGTCAAAAGTTCGACGGAAAGGATTTCAGATTTGTAAGTATTTATTACTATCAGTGGCAATTTACGTTTTATTATTAAAAAAGAATTATTTAAAAATACCTTATAATTCTATTTATTGGTATAGATAAACAAAATATTTTTTTGTTCTCTGTTTTTATTCATTAATAATATGTTCTATTAATTTCCAGATAACTTCAGGAGAATACATTCAGATGTCAGGTCGCGCTGGACGGCGAGGGTTGGATGACAAGGGCATCGTCATCCTCATGATAGACCAGAAGATCACACCAGCGGTCGTTAAAACTACTGTACAAGGGAAAGCAGACCCTATTAACTCCGCCTTCCATCTCACTTATAATATGGTATGTTTAAATATTAACTATTAACTCTGACGGATTCTGAAACGACGTTTATTTGTGTAATATTGTTTTAAATTAACCAAGACGTCTGACAGATTGTAAGCGGTGGTTTCGAAATTAAGATTTGTTTCATTAATCTGTCGTTATCGTATTTTGGGTAATATAATCTCTTGTTTTGGTCTAAAGTTTTAGGTAGACCTAAAGAGGGAGAAAGGTAGATAGAGGGAGATACAAAATGCTAATAACAATTCTTATCATTTAAGGTACTTAATTTATTGCGTGTAGAAGAAATAAATCCCGAATATATGTTAGAGAGGAGTTTCTTCCAGTTTCAAAATCAAGCATCCATACCAGATCTCATAGACAGTATGTATTGAAAAAATTTGAAATTTTTTTTTTTTTTTCAAATTTGAAAATTTTTTTTTTTTAAATTTTGTATTTAATGATTGTTATCTTTTCCAGAGGTGAAAGAAAAACAGAAGCAGTATGATAAGTTATCGTTAGAGCAGGAAAAGAGTATAGCAGAGTACTGCGGGATACGAGCACAGCTGGACCTGCTCGGTGCCAAGTTCCGAGGGTTCATCACACGGCCGGAGTACCTCAAGCCATTCTTGCAGCCCGGCAGACTGGTCAAGGTACAAACATTATATCAATTTAGAGAATTTTTTATTTAAATTTTAAATTACTATGCGGTACTTACTAAAGTGTTGTATTTTACCTTTAGAATTCGTGTTTTAGACGAAAATGATCATTGTTTGTGCACATTTCGGTATTGGAACAATTTTTGTTTGTTTGTTTTGTTGTTAAAAAAACATCATCTTCAATAGTGATGATGATATTTCGTAGGAAAATTATTATTTGTATGGTGTTTTCATACTTCATAGGGGGTAATAACAAAATAGGTATCTCTGTCGATCCTAAATAAGGAAATTTCTGTTTTTTCCATAATCTACATACATTATTGTATTGTACATTTTAACAATATAATGTGTATGACAGGTGAAAACAGAGAAACACGAATACGACTGGGGTATAATAGTGAATTTCAAGCATAATACAGCCAAAGGCAAGAAACAGAAAGAGGAAAACCCTCTGACAGCCGTACAGGTTATTATCGTGGACATCCTGCTGCACGTCAAGAAGTGGGACCCTTCTCATCTGGATACCAAGTACCCGTGTCCTCCAGGAGAGGTAAACTATTTATTTTTAATATAAAAAAAATCTATTGTGGAAGATAACGATATCAAGGTAAATTAGTTCAATCAAGATCTTAATATAAAACAATGGTCATAGGAAATCATATTTTTTTCTTGGATGGATGGACGTTTGGAGGTTACTATGAATCTCCAAAGGAGATCTCGATTGAATTTGGCACCGATGTATATAGTCTGAAAGAACACATACATTACTTGCTAAGTTTCATTTTTAATTCCATTTTGATAAAGATTTTTTGCAAATCTAGTGTTAAACGTCTTTTTAAACGTATTCTTAGTTATTTAAATATTTCTGTTTAAGGCAGGTGAAGTAGAGGTAGTTCCGGTATTGCATACATTAATAAGTCAAATTAGTTCCCTTCGGGTGTACTATCCCAAAGACCTGCGGCCGCCGGACAACCGCAAGTCAGTGTTGAAGACTATCGAAGAGGTCAAAAAACGCTTCCCCGAGGGACCTCCGCTACTTAATCCTATCAAAGATATGAAAATTGATGACCCAGTGTTCAAGAAATGTGTAGAAAATATCAAGATATTAGAAGAAAAGTGAGTTTTATATACATTGTGGTTTTTGTGGACTTGGATGTGGATTAAAAAGATGGATTTGACATGCATTACCTATATACAATTAGCGTTAGCGTAGATTGTTTTCTTTTTACACCAATTTCAATAGAAAAAATAAAAATGTATAGTTATTTTATAATATAAGATGATAAACGAGCAATAGACCGGAATTAGCCAAAGCAGCGACGCGAAAACACCCATAGACATAAGAAATTCCAGATGCGTTGCTTATCTTTAATCAACTGTGGAGGGGACGCACAGAAAGGACATTTCCCCTACCTTCTGGGTCTCATCCCCGGACGAACCAACTTAGCATCCTTTCCTTGTATGGAAGAGGACTAAAGTAGTTATAATTTGTATTAATTTTAGACTGTACGAACATCCGTTACACAAAGACGAGAATCGTGCCTCGTTAATATCTGCATACGAAAAGAAACAGGAGTATTTAGATGAATTGACCTCAGCGAAGGCGGAGCTGAAGAAGGCCAAGAGTATCCTGCACATGGACGAGCTGAAGAAGAGGAAACGTGTGTTGCGACGGCTGGGATACTGCACCACTTCCGATGTGATACATTTGAAAGGTCGAATAGCCTGTGAATTGAGTAGGTATGGATTACACTTT
>LD688948.1:852574-864547 GCA_003118335.3 Papilio memnon
CCAACATCAAGGAAGCAAGATTGCCATGGTTTGGCATCATGTCATGTCATTTTGACATTTGCAATTGATAAATTGACAAATGTAGGTAAACAATTAAATAAAGTTTTTATAATGTCACGCGGATGAAGCCGCATGGGAACAGCTAGTCTACTATATTATATATGTAATATTCACATTTATAATTCTTCTCACCATCACTCTATTTATTAAAAGAAACTGCATCAAAATCCGTTTTGTAGTTTTAAATATCTAAGCATGCATAGGGACAGAAGTAGACAGACAGACAGCGGTAAGACTTTGTTTTATACGATGTAGTGATGCGTGTAGCAATATTAATACTGCGTTATTTAAGTTTTAATAATCACTGTTATTTGTTGCGTGAAAAATATCATAGCTAGTTGTACTGCGAAGTTATTACCATGCTAATATCAAAAGTCATTACCATAAAGCTGCTACTTCGATTACCACTCGACTCGATATAGTTAACACTAGGCGATTTGTAAAACAAGTTATTTGCAAATAAAGTAAATAATAAAAATAGACCTTAATTTTTTTTACTATTAACACTATTTATATATAATAAATATTATAATATCAACGCACGCATCGCATCAATGTTCATTACCGTAATTTGCATATTAATTGAATAAAATGCGAATGGAAAACGCGCATTTTAATTCACCATTTTCAACTGTTAATTTTAAGTAAATATATAAATAAATACTCTTACTATAAACGAGTACAAATTATTATAAACAAATAAAAGTTGTTAGTTATATAAAAAAAGTATTTTTATGAAAATATTCAACGCAATATCAACTTGCTACAATTTTTCTTCTTTTATACCAAAACAAGTCATAACCGAATCGATACAACTTAACTAAAAAATAACTACAACTAAATCATAGACCATTTAAGTAAACAACTTGTACATAATTCGAACGTGTCCCAAGTGACGAAGTAATTGCTTTAATATTGCCCTAGCTGGTAACACGTCGAGTTCACGGCGATGGCGGGCAATCAAGCCGAGTTTGCTACGCTCACACACGCAAACTAACCAGTAACAGCTACGCTTGTAGCTAATCTTGTAGAAGTAACGTAGCACCTCGGTCAACTAACGCGACCTATTTTAATTTTGGTTTAATTATATTTTTATTTAGTGAATATTAATTTATATATTAGGAGATATTTTATTATCGTTATAGGATTAATCTATACTAATATAATAAAGCGTAAACACACACTTCTTTGTTGCCCAAGATGTCAGCAATCGCAGTATATTTTTGAATAATTCTTTTTTTAATAAAAAGTCCTACACTTACGTCACGCTTTAGGTTATATATTTTAACGCTATTAAATTTAGGGGTAAATAAATTGGATAAAAATCCTAATGTGGGAATGAGACCATAAGTTGCTGCCAACATCAAGGAAGCAAGATTCCTATAGTAAGGTAATTGGTATTTTGACATTTGCAATAGAGAATTTGACAATTGTAGTTTTTCAACAAGTTTTTATAATTCCACGCGGAATAAGCCGCATGGGAACAGCTAGTAGGATTAATGTAGTTATAAACTTCGTAAAAAGATACTAAAAACACAGTTTATAAATGAGACTTTTTAGTTGTTCTCTACGAAATGTTCCCGTAGGAACAAGCTCGGTAAAGTACGAAGTAATTAAAACTTGTCCTCTGCGCTCAGCTATTACCGCTTTCATCTCTTTTTATCAAACAGGATGATAAAATCATAAAGAATAACAATAATATCGATAAAAAAACTTATTTTTATAAATAGTGTATTTTAAATTAAATTAATTATTCAAGGCAGTGACGTAGAATGGACATTTATTAGATAACGTCTGCGGGAGGGGGGGAGCACCTTTACAAACATTTTAATGCCCCCATTAAGAGCCGCGATGAAAAGCTCTGTGTTCTTGAAACAATACTTAGTGTTGCTCCGTAAATACGCAATTCTTTTATTTTATTTCAGCTACAGTTTCATTAAGTGCGAAATGTTGGCGTCGTTTTTTTTCCTGCGCGACGCCCGTAGCGGAGCAATCCCCTCGATTTTTCAACTTTATTGTAGAGCTAAGCTCTGAGCGCTTTCGGCTGAGGCCTTGTTGGCAACTTATTATGATAGCGCCGTTTCGTAGCAATGCTACCTAGATATTATAATAAGACGTCTCACGGAGTTGTCGATAAAGATTCTTCAATAATAGAAAGCTTTTGTTGGTTATTGCACATTTATTTTCTCTCACCTCTAGTTGGGAAGCCTATTAATCCTGCACTAATTTTGGGCATATCTAACTTATGTGATTATTGGAAAGACTTGTCGCTTACTCATCTATATTCCATCAAAAAAATAACAATAATAATGTTCACACGTTTAGTGCATCAACGCTAAACTTAACCGAACGTCAATAATACAGTTACGCCTTTTGTTCGTGTATGGGAACGTAGTTTATGAACCCACGTATACTATGGAGCTCAAATACGAAAAACCACTTCCTATAACGCACTGAACGTGTAAAGTAAACTTTAACTTTTTAACTTTTTACTTAAACTTACTAAGCAAGCTTGTTATAAATTGAAAAATATCAATATGTTAGATACACAATAGTTCGTCACCACATGATGCACTTCTTGCACAGTTGCGAGCAAGTATTCCGAGAGACGTCTCTGTTACGAGGAGTTCAATGTTTACGTAGGGGGTTGTGGTCGTCGGGAGAGGGGGTGGCTAACTGGGGGTGGGTGTGACATAATGCAATATGAGCGTCCCGATGAACATGCGGTCTGCCCCCTCCTAGTCACGCATACCTCGCCATATTACGCTAAACTTCCTTAAATTTCAATGAAATCTCTTAGCACTATGTATACAGATTATGTGCAACGATATATTGTAGACTTATATTATGAATTTGTGTTTATAACTTGGATTATTATACTAAGAAGTTATTAAAATACTTTTTTTTTATCAAAAACTAATTAATAAATATCTAATTTCTTGTGTTTAGTCAAAACTAGGATGTTTCCCATTGAGTTCATTGATTGCATGGATCCCATGGTAAAAAAAAACCCATATCGTCGATCGTTCATAGGCCTATCCGCCTTTGGGGAAACACTCCAAAAGTAATACTCCGAATGATGTAAAGCATTTTGTTTCCCTACTAAATGAAGTCATAGAGTAGATAATGTATTAAAATTCAGCAGTAATATTCTGAGATATAAAAATGACAAATCACATACGTATTGTGGCAAATTAAATTTTACTCATATCGCATTCTATCCTTGCGGATAAATTGAATTCTCCGCTATACTGTGATTTCGTCCGTGCGATATAATATTTTCCCCAGTATTTCATAATGGCGGATACATAACGCGGCGCCGCAACTCTGTCCAGTGCAGATTGTAATTGAAATCGTATTAGTGGAATAGTGCCAGCTGGGAACTCCGCGTTCATTGCATTGCGCGAACTCCCCATGGTTCATCGACATTGTTCCGCTAACAAATCCTTCGAGGAGATTCTTTAATTTTTTTTTTTAATTCTATCTCACGAACATTGTAACAAATGTATCTTGAAACTTAAAAGAAAATAACAAGCGCTAAAGAGCTCGGAATAGCTTTTATCATTCGCAAAAGGAAAGTTCGTTACAAAGGATTGTTACTAAAGACAATTTATTATCACTCTCGTAGATGTTTACAGTGACACTTTGTCGTAGAGCTTAGCTTCAACAGACATACTAATTAAACTACGCTAAAAATATACGTACTTTCTGTTCATTTTTGTAAAAAGCTTTGTAGTTTTTAAAGGAAAATATTCCTAATTAGTTAATGCATTTTTAATTTATACCAATTATAATACAAAAAAAACAAATTCAAAGCATATTTCTTTAATGTCTACTTAGAGGTAATCTACTAAGTGATAATTATCAACGCCTTTATAAAATTTACGTTACGTTTAACGTCTGTTTTATTTCTTAATCTCGTTCAAGGTAAAAATCTTGTAGTAAAATATAGTAAGAATAGCGGTCATCGCCCCGCCCGCTTTGTGTAGGCAGGCCGCCTACGCGCTACGCACGCTACGAGCTACGGGCTCCGAAGGGCTTCCCTCGACTGCGCGCTGTCTACACAATCGTCGCTTCTCAAATATCTCGTAGACATAATCTTTTTCAAATATTAAGTTATAATTTATAATTGAGAACGTATCTTTGTTGAGATTATTTTTATTTGGGGTAATATTAATACTATGGATGTCATAGACTTGTACATTAAATATGCGATTTATTTACTTTTTAAGAAACGTATTATAAAATATAGTGGCATGTACTCTACTGTATAATAAAACAAAAATCATGCTTTTTGAATATTTGTTTATTCCTAACCCACAGTATCCTGATGGCTGTCGTAAAATAATAAAAATATCTATTGAAGTATTGATAGATTTCCTTTATTAAATCGCGTGTTATCTAAGCATGGTACTGCAGTCTCCAGCTCCGGCCCGCCTTAGGAATATTGAGTGAGTGGCCTGCGGGATGCGCTGCGTCTCGTTTCCAACCACAGGAGAGAAAGGGACAGAAGCGTCTCAAGACTACGAATCAATAAAGTCCACTGGCAGAGCTCGAGGCGAGTGCAACGTTGGGATATGGGTCACGGTGCACTAAGCCCGCGGGACGATATTTAATAACCCCCACTTCACACGCCCCGGCAGATATTACTCCGGCCCCCAGATGTTTACTCAGAGTGAATTTAAACGCCGGTTATCATCGCCTAGACGCGATGAAAAGCGCATCGCCTTTGAGGTATTAAAGATGAAGTGGTCTCATATAATGTATCCCCGCCTCGCTCGGGTTCAATACCACCTATAAAATGTTCGTCCTCGTTCAAACTTATACAATACCTATTGAAAAATATGTTCGCTGCCAAGAGTCGTTGCCGTTTTTTATTCGAGTATCAATTTCATACGTACGTTTACAACATGTCTGCCAAAAAATAATCAAATAAAAGCTGTTGCACAATGCATGTTAATATCGCAGTGTGTCGAAATTCTTTTTTATTTGATACTTGCAAAAGTAGGAATAAAGAGAGTAAAATTACACCTCTGTAAAACATGATTTTTTATACATAGATCGAACAATGATTACAAACCAATAATGTAAATGATATCAGAAAATAGTTGTCAGTGGCAGCTGTTGTTTCGCAATTTGCTGATGGCAACATTAGGGTTGAGGGAGTGCACGCGCCCCTCCCCTTCCCAGAGGTCTCCCCCTTGCGGCGGGCCTTTGGAATTTGGCGGTGCGCCTTGCACTCAGCGGAGGTTCAACAAACCTACGTCACCTCAGGCTGTATATCCCACGGCACTCTCCTGACGTTTAGATTGTTGTTCTTGTCGTAAAGTTCCCCGTCAAAGGCTTTTGTGTTACGCAAACACGTCACTCACACTTCGTGTAATCATCGCATTACGACGCGTCAAGTAAAATGTGCGCCTCGACTGACGTTTATTATGTACAAACGATGCGACAGGTTTATTATGGAGTTTTTGTTGGCTTATTTATGTTCAAGTAGGGAAGTACATTAACAATCCATTTATTTTTTACATATATCATAAATGAATCATACTTAATTGGAGAAATACTTACCCAATCATGTTTTTTAAATTACATTAACATAAACCGGTGGACATAATGTGCCAAGTAAAAGTACTTTTGGATGAAACTTCTTAATTCGATTTTAGCAAAAACATTACCACGTGACTGATTCGCAATCGTATTTGTCCAAATATTTGTATGACTTCACTTTACCGAAGTTTTAATTTTTATATTGTACGACTAAACGTGACAAGTTTGCGTTGACTTAACCCGTGTTTTCCTTATATATTCTTTGTAATTTTATGTTCTTATGGTAACTCTTTTCAAATCGTTTATTTCTACAAAATTCAAAGCTAGAGAAGAAATAAAAACATAAGGCATTGGATGTATATTTGTATAACATAAACGACACTGTTATAAACGTGTGGAACGAACCAAACGATACCATTTCGTATTCAAAACTACATTTCGTTGTTTCCGTTCGCGTTAATTGAACCTATTTAATGCGGCATCCCACAATATGTGTACTGAGCGATTTCCGGATGATTACATTGGGGAAACTCGTTAAATATTAAAAAAGAATACTCGAACATATAATATGTAATGTACATAAAGCATATGTACAGGCAGGTTTGGAGAGGTCCAATTTGACGATACGAGCCGTCGATCAACTAAACTGTTTTATGTGTGTTTGCATCGTTGATATAACCTTAAGTTTGCAATGGCGCAACACCTGTACACTATACTAAATCGTTTTTTTTGTAGAGTAGAGTTTTTATATGACGATTTTATTTCAGAAAAAGAATTATATCAAAATGCTGCATTTATACTTTATCATCGCCATGGCCTTGTTCTACTCACGTGGGGTCTGTCCACAAAGTTTTACAAACATTAATATTTTGCTTAAATTTTATGGCTGGCCACCTGCATTTCGCCAACCCTACTTGGGAGCAATGTATATAGAGACAAACATACCTTATATGTACCTACGTGTATGCAAACATTTTACTTATTTACCAAACTGATTATAGTATTAACTGATTATACACAGTGTCGTTCAGGCTATAGCTGCTTTAGAATTTAATATTTAAACTTTATATCTGAGCAAAGAGGTGTTTCAAAATTAATATAATTTGAAATTGTTAGAGGTGATATTGAAGGCGTACGTTGGAGGTGCTCATATCGTCTCAGCTATCTATTATAACATTATGATTTATAGCTCAATTGGCGCGACTCCCTCCACCCCACACCTCTACCCGTACAACGTAGCTCGGCGGCTAATTTCACGTGAATTTTGTTACAAGTTCTTGCAGTCACACAAAGGAATTTAAGGTATGCTCTCACATAAAGGAAATAAGCTTTGATACACGCTATTTTACGTATTACACTAACAAGCTTGAATATTCCTCCAGTCGCAAATATGTACCTTAAATTGTTCGTAAGTGTTAAAGTTAATTTAATACTTGTTTACCTTATAGTTCATTATTCTAGAGATTGATAGCGAACGAAACAATAAAATTGTTCACGATGTAGTTATACATATTTCGTTAAGGACATTTTTTACAGCTAATCTAATAGAAGTAAAGAAAAAGAATAAGTGTGTGGCTTCGCTCGTAGCTATTGGAGACGCCAATTATCATGAAAACTCAATATTCAATGTATTGTCACTCGCTATTTATGTTATGTTATGTTTACTGTGTAGTTTGAAATCAAAACGAATACTGAAGAAATCCTTTTTGCATTAAAATACGCGATGTAACATGTCTGCGCCGTATGCAAACAACGTGCGCATTTTTGTACAAAATTAATTCCGCTACAGGGATGTTTCGGTTTGCACTGGACGTAATATCCTGTTAGTGAAATAAAAAACAAACTTTTTAGTAAAAGGAATACATACAATTAAAATAAAAATGATGTCATTTAAAATACATTTTTACGATTTTTGTAATATTTTATTATAGAATCTTCGTATAGAATCATATTATGGACGACAAAATAGAAAAATTATTGTTTCTTTTTGATTGCTTGTTTTAGAATAATTAGTTAAGTCGTTAACCTAAGTGAAGTGAATAAATGTGATTGCATGCGAACTTTTGGCAGCTCTCAACATCCGCTTTTCATTTCCAATACTTTGTAAAAAGGTAAAGCATCGAATGGAAGCGCGCTGATGGAATTACGTAGCGGAGTACAAATCGCGAAACATTCCAATCTCTCCGGTTAATTGAATCCTACAGGCCTTCATTAGAGAGGGCGAAGAGCGAATCGAACACAAAAGAACTTTTATATAGGAAAGGGGAATGTCGGAGTTCGAACAAAAACCGCAAATGGTATTCGGGAGGTTGCTTCGATAGAATAATTACGTGCCCCCCATGGACTGTGCTACGAGTTGCCTTTCACACTCGCTACCACATAAATCCTGATAAAATACTTAATAACTACTGTCTAATAAACTATACTACAACTAATAAATACTGTCTTAACAAACTCTTTAAATGTATACGTCGATATTATTATAATTTTCATTCATAAAATATACCTTTAAAAGTTACTATTACCAATCTAAAACATTTGGACTAAGCACCATCATCAATATAATTCTATGAAATATCGATAGTTAAGCTAAACCAACTCTTATACCGATGGGATAAGAGTGAAATAAGAAAACATCTGATTCGATATCCGTTTGAAGTTTAACAAAGAGTTATTTTCAAGGAAATTGTGAAGTCTGCATCGAATTGTAAGTTGGAACTGGTGGCAGTCGCCTTAGTTGTGAGAATCACAAGTATTTCCAATATGAACACCGACAGACGATAGAGGGCGTGGCGGGGCACTATCGATGTTAGTTGACCATTGCGTACTATGGTAATGCAATCTGAACTCAGAGCGAAAGTTTTGCATAATTTAAAAAATCTAAATGTACGAGTAGATATGAAAATTCATTATGTATTCACGGGTGTTTAAATATAATTTAGCTGTTTGATATATTGAAATATGTACATGTAATTTTAAGAAAATTCACAGTTTTATGTTCTACTAAAAGATTTATGTTCTACTAGCTTTCGCCGGCGACTCCATCCGCGTGGAATTAAAAAAAAAACAAAAGTGAGTAGCCTATGTGTTCTTTCAGGCTACCTTCTACATCTATACCAAATTTCATCGAAATCCGTTCAGCCGTTTATTCTACAAACTCTAACAAACATCCACCCATCTATCTAAACTTTCGTAATTATTATATTAGTATGAAAGTATGAAATATGATTAGTATGATATGAAGTTTCTTATTTTTCTTTGCAGAAGTCGTTTAATAGTTTAAATTACAGTAACTTTTTTTAAATTAAAATCTTATTTTTGACGTAAGAATAAGATGAAACTTTGAGATAACGATATTTAAAACAATTTCCTCAAGGAGTGTGAAATTATGCTAACAATCCAATGAACTGATGCGCGAGGCAACATTTCAAGTCCCCAATTTATAGTCAAGAGACGTTTATTCTTTACGTAAGTAGATTATTCATTGAAATGGAATAAAAAGATATTCATACAATGAACGAGACATTTTTAAATGGAATAGGCAACAAGACGTTACAATCTTATCCCTGTTTTATTTTTCAAAAGAGTAAGCGAGATGTTTATCAAGGTGTTTCAGTGGAAACTGATGGTTAGTAATTTTATTCATTTTGTCATGTCGCACTGGAGCCGGGACACTCGTGGCGAGTGGTGCCCCGCGCCGGACATACGAGAGCGCTGTTGACTACTAGTTGACCTGTTGTCGCCTTCTTTTAGACGTATATAAATAGATTTTCTTATCTTTTAAGTTTGATTAATAAAAACTAAGGCAATTATGAATATTTACATTTGTACTTACCATTACTGCGTTAATCTTGAAGTCCAAATGGTTCTTGACCTCAGCGGCCAGCTCGCGCACCAGCAGTAGTCCGTCTTTGCGCACCACCTCCACGTTGGACTCATGGTATTTCTGCACAACATAATAATTTAATATTTAGTACACGTCATTGTTAAGGTAGGTTTACACAGGCGAAATAAATGTTATGTCTCTCATTATCATTGTCTGACTCAAAAGGTAGGGAGAAGGTATGAATTAATTGTTGTAGAATTTTTGAATTCAAATGTTCGTAATATAATTTACTTCGTACTACTTGTAATACACTAGTTTAGTGGCTGTCGTACTCGTATCGATCCTATGCTATCCACGTGACACCGTTAGTTGGAAACTTGTTTGGTCCCAAAATGGCGGCGCGGGAAGCGGGCGCGCCAGACTCTTGTCAAATTTAAAAATGGAACGTACCCGTACCGAATCAACGTACACTGGCACGAATTTTTTTTTATATTCGGAGCTAGCTTCGGGGTCCTTTGTTATAGAATACTAGCTGTTCCCATGCGGCTTTATCCATGTGAAACTATAAAAACTTTATTTAATTGTTTACATTTGTCAAATTCACTTTGCAATTGATATGACATGACATGATGAAAACCATGGCATACTTGCATCCTTGATGTTGGCAGCAACTTATGGTCTCATTCCCACATTAGGGTTTTATCCAAAATATTTACCCCCTAAGTTTAGTGGCGTGAAAATATATAGCCTAATGCGTTACGTAGGTGTAGGGCTTTTTATTAAAAAAATATTATTCAGAAGTATGCTGCAATTGCTGACATCTTAGGCAACAAAGAAGTGTGTGTTTGCGCTTTATTATATTAGTATAGATTGTATTGTGTCTCCTTACTGAGAGTTTGCCTTATTGCCTTGACAATTCCTCATTGGGCGGTTACATTACAAATAGTATTAGGTTTCATGTTTAGTATTCTGCACGCTTCTATGCGTATCCTATATAAATAAAATTATGTCCCAACCAAGGATATCTAAGAGATATTTTGAGGACGCTACAATCGGTTTTTTTTTGGTCAAATGTCTTCCTAAAAAATGTAAATTATCTACTCTAGCAATGTGAAGTTTTGGTAGAATTGTTCGTATGGTGATATTTCAATTAAAAAAGGTATCAGTTGGACACGGATAGGGATGATTGCATAACACCGTCCCGCAGCCGCAGGCCGCAAGCCGCGCGGGACGCGGCGTGGCGTGGCGAGGGGCACGCGCCTCCGCCGCCCAGCTACGAATCTAAATTCAATTAAGCCAGTTAATTTAAACCGCTTTGTATGTCAACACTATACTCGGGCTTTATGATTAAACATTGTGTTTTGATTATATTACTTAATTTTATCATTATGCATATAGATTGAACAACATCGTTTGGTAGCATGACACTAAAATTAGGCCTTTTTGGAACATTTATATGGTCTTTTCAAATAATGTTCAACGATGGTTTTTATTATTTGAATATGGATAATAACTGTTAATATTAACTTATTTAAATGACAGTACATAACTGTCATTTATTTATACCAACACGTATACTGGTAGTTTCTTGTTGCCGGACAGAATTCCCCGAGCTCCCCGCCCGTTGCGTCCCGCCCGCCGTAGTGCGTGATCACAAGGAAATTCCATTTGCCCGCAAAAAACATTTACGGAAAAGGGTAGAAAGGAGACTCGCCCTCCTCCGATACACTACGACCTAATACATTTATATTGGCATAACGTTTGCTCCGTATCAATTTAATTACATCAAATAAATGTCTTTTAGTATTGCAACCTATTGGACCTTTTTGTAGAATAAGATTGGATTTAGAATAGCTAAAATATGCCTAAACGATCCATATTCACCAGATCTTTTTATTTACTTTTAAATTAGATTACTTTCTGCATTCGTTAACAAAAATGTAGCCACCATGTATTGTAAACAAATATTTAATTATGCCTATCATCTACAAGCTTTGTTGACGCGTCATTCACTGTATTAGCCTCCAGTTCCACTATGATGCTCGCTAACTATTCCATGATGACGTTGCTCGATTAGAAATAGCTAAATAAACAAGTAACTGTTTATTTAAAAACGAATATACCCATCCAACTGTAAAAGAAATAATTGACACGTAACTCTTGAAAACTGTTTAAGAAGCTCTTTAGGCTATACCAAGACTAAGGTAGATATAAATAGACAGCAAAAAACTTTCCCCTTTGTGTCAGGCTAATGGTACTTAAAGGTAACTAGTAATCACTAATTCATTAATTCGATTTCCTTTGAAAGCTCTTTTCACTTCTACCTTTCGAATCATTTCACAGTTATTACAATAACTGTCGGAGAAAGCGTAGTTCTAGAGTTTTAAATATTTTGCGTAGATTAATTAAATGGGGCGCATTAAGAGTGACGGCCGATGGAAGTTTGCGAAGTCGGCGAGCCGGCTACGAATTCCAAATTGATTGACTATAGTTACAATTCAGCAACTTAAGGAATTAAATTCATATTGATATAATTC
>LD688948.1:864595-875805 GCA_003118335.3 Papilio memnon
GGTGACTAGGCCATAGTCAACCACGCTGGCCAAGTGCAGGTTGGTTGACTTCACGCATATCTTTGAATTTCTTCGCCGACATGTGCAGGTTGCATCACGATGTTTTCCTTCACCGTTAGAATGTTGGGTAAATTATAATATGTACATATGAAAAATCTAAAAATCACATTGGTACATGGCGGCGGGATTCGAACCCAGGACCTGTAGATTAAAAGTCAAGTGCTTCAACCATTGAGCCACCGTCGCTCTTTAATAAAAGAAAGTCTTAAATATTAATGTTTAATTAATAAGCTTCCTAAATACAATTTTTTGTGTGCATGAATATAAAACAAATAGTGTAGACAGATAAATAAGTTAATTAACACCTTTCAGGGTCCAAGTTTCAAAATGACGGCTTAAAGTCTGTTTGCATTGTCCGCGGCCGGACGCGCGTCGCGGCGCTACAAGCCCGCCCCGATACAGTTTAACCCAATTTCATTCTCTTCTGTTCTCAAGGCTTCAACGGTTTAGGTCACAGTCTTTGTACTCAAGTGGAACAAGGCTGATGTTTTGATATATCATGACCAACTTTATAAATAAATTAAAAATAATAATCTTAAGTTTTTTTTTTATATTTTTCTGTGAACTGCCATTATGTCAATAAAATCTAATGGTTACAAATTATGTACGTCAGTTTTCATTGTGCGGTTTAAGTTGAAATTTATATTTTTACCTCAAAATGTAATTCTCAACATCTTAGCAGAGGCCGAGGTCAATTTGTAGAGTTGACCTCGAACACTCGCTCGAGAGCCAAGCTTGCTGCCAACTGATGCACGACAAGTATTTCTCGAATAAGCCAACATTTGCTCTCTAAACACACAAAATGAAATGCAATTATAATGCGAAAACATTGCATGTACCTATATTTTCATTTTTGACCGACTTCCCAAAAGAAGGAGGTACTCGATCATACCGACATCAAAGTAATAATAATTATAGAATATAGACATAACAGCTACAATAAGTGAGGTTTAAGGTTTAAGTAATTTTAAGGAATTATTTCGTAACTTTTTAGTGTGTTGTTTTTTTTTTGAATGTTTTGTTTTTAATGTATTTTGTTTGGAAGTCGGTTTAGTTTTTTTATTAAAAATTTTATTTTTTAGACCAGAAGTGCCGATTCGCTAGGACAGTTATAAATATGCATCAAAATCTATTTAGTGATTTAAGAACGTGTAAAACGTGATCGTGTAAAGAAGGAATATTCAAGTCATAGCGAGTTGTGTTTCTCTTGCCAGTTACTTTACTTACATTCTTAATGTGGCTCAATAGCAGTGAATCACACTAGCGTAAGTTAAAATTCAATTACAAAATAACTTTGATAAATCTATGTATACTAATATAATAAAGCGTAAACACACTTCTTTGTTGCCTAAGATGTTAGCATATTTTTGAATAATTCTTTTTTTTTATAAAAAGCCCTACACTCACGTCACGCTTTAGGCTTTATATTTTCACGCTATTAAACTTAGGGGGTAAATATTTTGGGTAAAAACCCTAATGTGGGAAAGAGACCATAAGTTGCTACCAACATCAAGGAAGCAAGATCGCCATGGTTTGTCATCATGTTATGTCATTTACAATTGATAATTTGACAAATGTAAACAATAAAATAAAGTTTTTATAATTCCACGCGGATGAATCCGCATGCGAACAGCTAGTGTCTGAATAAAAACGCCGTAATCCGATTATCCCCAATCTAATAATCAGCAATGTCAATACAATGAATTTCCAATGCCTGAGTAAATTCACAAAAACGTCTAGTCGACATTTCTTACGCGTTGATATTAAATAAAGGGTAGCGTAGCACCCCTGTTCCGCCACCCTGCCCATTATGTATTCCGAACTAAAGATCAAGTACATTTGAATATATCTACTTTGTAACTCACAGAAATAATACTATTTATTTCACTTATATTGTCATTCTGTTAAAAAAACCGTTTACGTTAAGATATGGGGTCATTAGAAAAACCTCTACAAAGGCTTTGTAATAAAATGGGAAAGGTCTAAATTAGTTAAGTACGTAATTATATTTTACTTCAATATATGACAGCAATTTGATTCATTCTTATTATATTTTTATAGTTAATATTAATATCGAAGTATGAACGAAGCTTATTTTTCCATTATTCTGTTTTTCCACCGGTTAATCTGCACGCGCTAATCCGCCGCACGCCGCGAGATGGCGCTCTCCGCCGCCATCTTACATTAATTAAAATAACGAATGTGGTTAAGCTCGAAAATTGCTTATGGAAACTTCGTCGCTATAACTTATTAAACATTTTTCTTGCTGTAAATGTTTTTATGTTACAAAATAATAACGCGTTAAACGCTATTAGCGAAAAACGATGTTTACTTTAGTACGTGTAAAGCGTCGGTGGCTCAGGGTTTTATGCACTTGACTCGTACATCTACAGGTCTTGAGTTCGAATCCCGCCATGTATCAATGTGATTTTTCGATTTTTCCAATGTCATATGTACATAATTTACCCGACGTTCTTACGGTGAAGGAAAACATCGTGATGCAACCTACACATATCGGAGAAGAAATTCAAAGATATTTGTGAAGTCAACCAACCCGCAGTGGGCCAGCGTGGTTGACTATGGCCTAGTCACCCTAAGTTAGGGTAGGCTCCGAGCCACTCAGTGGGGACGTATATTGAGCTGGTGATGGTGATGGTGTTTACTTTATTTTATACAGTTTTGCGAATAAGTGCTTAATTTTGTTCGGTGGTGAGAAATGAGGCAAGAAATACTTAATGCACGGTTGTTAAAACATAAATGCACCCAGTTAAATGAAATTACCACTTTAGCATATACTTAAATACATATTAATATCTCAATATTAGGGAAACATTAATATTACAATTTTGTAAAAGCAAAATTTTCTTTGACAAACAAAAATGTTTATTTCAAAGGACATTTATATATTGACTTAGAAGAAAGGATTACCTACCCCTGACTCAAAGGGTTGTTGCGATTCTTAAAATGTCGAGGAAACAGCTCGAGGTATTTACACGCGTTAGAAAAAAATATATTTCGCACAGTATAAAAATAACATAACTAACTAAATAATAAATAACTTTTTACGGTATCTTACAAATATACTAATTGGGCAAAATTATTGACATCGTATTACATGTCAGTCAGTCAGTACAACAGTCAGAAAAAAAAACTAAATAACAGTTAAATATTATTTCACAGTCACATAGTGCTATAAGCAAAGCCTTATTTACAAGTTATCAATTTTTGATTAGATTATATCTTAGGTGTTATTTTACAAAACAATAGATAATGTATCAAATAAAAGTATCTGGATTACCGAACAATTATACAACACTTTCGTATGGATAAATACATTACATAATACTGCAGTTGTTTACCAGGTACTAGTGCATTAAGTAGACTTATGAAGGCCAAACCTGTCTAAAATGTTTAACCCCGAACAGTCAAAATATATCGGTTGACCTTTATATCACTACTAGCTTTTACCCGCGACTCCATCTGCGTGGATTAAAAACAAAAATAAGTACCCTATGTGTTCTTCCAGACTGTCACCTACATCTATGACAAATTTCATCAAGATCCGTTCAGCAGTTTAGGCTACAAACTCTAACAAACATCCATCCATCCATCTAAACTTTCGCATTTATCAATAAGATAAGATTATTGAATTTTTAGTAAACAAAAGTGAAAATATACTAAAAAAGAAAGAAGCAAAATGTACATAGTTAGGTATTTATATAGACAATATACGAATTTTCTCTATTTACATGTGATTTAAATGATTACTACAGAATATGGTATTTAGTAGAGCTTGGAAAAGTTTTGTATAACGTGCAGAGTTTTACTTGCGAATACATGATTTTACTTGACGCATATACAGTTACTTCTAAAAAGTAATAATTGTGTACTAAAATAACTCACATCATAATTTATAAATCTTAACGTATACTGATTGATTTTTTTGTTATGAAATAATACACGTAATAAGTGCTTTTTATAAATGTATGATTTTTTCCTTTAATAGAAACTTCAAGTATGCTAAATCTCAGATATCGTCGTAATAATCTTTTTCCAAATAAATTTATCGCTTCAAATATTAATATTAACTTAGATTATTTCTGTTCCTTCGCAATCCTATAATCATGTACGAAATTATGAACACGACAACCGCAATAAAGGCTGTTAATTATCCTATTGGTGTGTACAGGCTATGGTAAGTCCCGCGCACATTTGATACGAGTCAGGATCAGGAGGAGGGGGAGGGACAGCTCCCCTTCGGAATTAGGTCGCGGGAGGATGAAAGGGAGCAACTCTCTGTGCGTTTTTATATCGTATCCATCCAACGATAGCGCCGGTTGCTGTAAACTAAGGCTACTATATTCTACTTATCGTAATTTCGATATAAAATATATGATTACTTACGTTTTGTATTTGGTTCATCTTTGTAAAATGTCTGCCGAACTCCCACAAATCCACGCCGAACTTTAAAGCCCAGTTTTTGACTCTGTAACAAATAATTTTTAATCATTATCAAAGTTTACTTATAATGCTTTAGTATTTAAATATTCTTTATTTCACAGAATACATATGTCGTATTTTTACTAAAAAATCATTCTAGATACTCAAAATAAAAAAAAATAATTTTACTACCGAACGGGTTCGTAATTAAATTGATATACTCGTGCAGCTAGACCCGAACTATTGTAAAGGGAGACCTTTTATACCCTAAGGATTAACATTGTTAGATAACGAGATTTAAACATCTATCCGACTTGAAGGACCATAAACATCAAAGGAAAACATTATTAAGAATCAAGATGTAGTAGTCTAAATTAAATTGAATATTATTTAACAAGAAAACTAAACTCTATACATATGTCAATATTTATCTCCGGTTTGTCACTCATGTAATATACAAAGGAAATGTATATAGGCTTTGTTGTGATGGGAAGAGACCGATTTAATTAACGACCCGGACGATACCTGGCCGGGTCGCCGCGCCGCTCGCTGGGTCACGATTGGAAATGTTCCCCCATTAATTTTCATTTCCCTCTAACGTTCAAGTGCTTTTAAAAGTGGACATTTTATTGATGTAAAATGAAGTAATGCCGAGTGTGCACTCGCATTAAGTTACAAAGCTTTTAAATTTATATTTACCTTATGAACTTTTAATAATGTCTGGCCATTATTAAATATTACAGCTTAAGTGCATCTCTGGATAAAATTTTAATATATTACTCATGCAATCTGCCAGATAATAAGATTTTAATCTAGAGTAAGTTTGCAATTGAATTATAATCAGTATGTTTTTTAAATTGGCTCTAATATCACAAGAAGAATAATTCCGTCGCAATTCTAAATAATTTAAAAAATAGTAACGTAAGTCACAGTACCGTTTTATATATTTTTTACTGTATACAATCAATAAAATAAAGGCATATATCAGGTTTTGCGATGAGTTTGTGTAGAGTGTTGACAAATAAAATGTAAAGGAGGCTGAGCAAACATTGAAGCAATCGGAAGCGCTCCAGTGAGGGCCAAATATTTACGGAATCAACAGCTTTACAGCGCAGCCTCACTCCAACAATATTGAACTTATTACACCCTTATAAACCGTGAACCACTTTTCATAATTAATCCAATACATCTCAACCTGTTTCTTTGAATAAAATAGACTTAAATTAACAACTATCAATAGATATGAACTATTTTTAATTCTTTCGTATCATTCTATTTTAAATTGCTATTTCAATTCGTACTCTAGCTTTACCTTATATTTAATAGGTCATCTATTTTCAACTCCACTATCGCTACGAGTATCGTAGACCTTTGTAGACTTTTGTATCGTAGACCTTTGTAACACATGACCTGTCTGACCCTAATTCATTTCAAACGTTAACATTTTATATTAAGCGAATACTGAGCTAAATATATGCACATCGAAGTGACAAGCGCCTTGTAGAATTTAATTCCGAAGGTAGATCGTATACACGAGACTTTATCCTCCATTGTGGACGTGCGTATGTCGGAGATAAAGAAATAATAATCGCATAATATCAGAAATACAGTCTTTAATTTTTTTCGAAAACGGCACAACAATATCTAACCGGATTGCAAATATTAACAAAGATTAACCAATTTATTAACTTTATACGTGCGCACAACCAAAGTGCATCATTCCACCATTTCATCTGTCCAATTTAAAACAATTTAAATTTTTGTCAGTACTTAAAATTATCATTTGATAGTAAAAATCGTTCATTTACAATCATTTCGCGTCGATCTTCATTTAAAATATGTAAGCTATATTACTGCTATAAATAGATATAAAAATATTATTACTCTCGGAATTAGTAACCTATTCAATGTCCTTTGGATGAAAAATATTTTATCGCATATTACGTCAGTTCCATTCATCAGAGGCTAATGAAATTCTATTTATAAAAAACAAAGCAGCTCTTCCCTACGAATACTCCTTGTTAGGCAACGTCACTGAAAAGCTATTTCCTTATTCCGTTTCGTTTAATTCAAGTTGTTTCACAATGTGCTCATTAGCAATCAGGGAATGTTTAGCCGCCATTGTTGGTGGGATTTCGGCCGTCATCGACAGAAGTTTGGAATTTAAAATGATTTAAAATGCTCGTCGGTCGACGTCAGGTGTTTTCAAATGCCGGCCGGCTTCAGTCTTTAAGATGTTGTAAAGTAGGTTATTCTTGTCTATTTTTCTATCCAGATATAGTAGAACAATAATTTGATTTTAACCGCTAAGGTAAAAAAAAAGCAGGACTATATTGTGTATTTTTTAAAGAAACATTGACAAGTTATTTTGGAACTTGACAAATATGTCACGTTATTTTACGAGGCCGTGATCGCTTCAAGAAAAAAACACAAGAAAAGCGGATTGAACGAGAATCTCGGAAGATCTTGTTACGGTAATCGGTTTAACCCTAAAGCCCTCTGCCGGCTGCCGACTCTCCGTAACATTTACCTCTCACCTGAATTTGTAATGTTGTCTATATTTCTGTCTTCTGTACTTTTCTTAGATCAAGCATTAGTTTTAAAAAATAATATGAGTTATTGAAAACAAACACAAAAAGCCATAGTGTTTTTGAGAAAACATTTTCCTCTGAGAAGTTTATTTTTTTTTATTTAAATCAAAATTCCATTGACGTTATATGCTTCACCCAATAAGCAATTTTCTATAAAAATTAAAAAATAAAGCATTTTACCACTAATGTCTTTCCCGTTTGGAGTTTTTTTTCTAAGAAGCTTGCGCGATGGTTACTCCCAACTTTCCGCGGCAAACTTTTTGTGGGTATTTAATTCTTTATTTTGCTAAAGCTTTCCCTCGCTTTTACTGAAAACTGTTTGTTCTTACAACCGCTGTAATACTTTGGAAAACCTCATCTGCGACCAAAAAACATTGTTACTTTAATAAAGGATTGAACTTTAAGGGCAGTGATGAAAAAGTCTTTTAATATTCGTCAAACATTTTATTTATTCCCAAAATAGTGAGAACTCTCTCTCTCTGTCTCTCTCTCTCTCTTTTTTACTAAGATAATGTGATGTTTTCTGTCGGCTCATATTTATAAGTGTATTTCGGGTCACTTTAGTCTTTACATTTATAAATTCTAAATAATCAATCAATGTAAATATTTCGATATACTTACATCTCAGTGAAACAGCCTTACAATACAATAATTCTATCTTTATTAATTTAGTTAAGAAATGAAGCGAGTAGTGTCAATGTAAAGAAGATATCAGTTATATGAACTTTGCATTCGAGATCACATCTGGGGAGATTAACTAGAAAACAAAGTCTTCCAGCCATTACCCAAGTTATAACTGATTGAGCGTCGAAGGAGGGAGATGCGGCGATCTGTGTAAGATAGCCGTGAGAGGCGAGGCGAGGGTGTGCTTAAACGAAGTTCATTAGAGATGAGAGCGGCGATATCTCGCGGTGAGCTGCACCAGCCTCCGATATGCCGCTTGTTTTATTAATCAGCGTCGTCGAGCGCCGGCAGACGGGGTGTCAGACGATCCGCCCTTACGTAAGTCAGCCTCCGTAGTACGCAGCGGCGAGCCCCTCCTCTCTCCCGCATACCCTGCCCCGCCCGCACCCCGCGCGCCCTCTCCAGATCAATACTCCGGCCGGCGCCTTTGACATGTGCCCCGCGTGCCTCCTCGCAAATATTTACGTAGTGGAAGCAGATCATAACTAGTTAGTTCCATTTGGCTATTTGCACGGGCCAAGGACCGCCGACCGCGGCTGGACCAATAAAAACAGCCTCAATTTGCTTCTGTACGACTTACGGCTTAATTCACGCGGAAATCTTTTCACACAGCCTATTTGTAACAACTTAATACCATTTTATATTGCAGTGTATCGCGCTAATATTTATATTAACTAAGGAGTTTTACCAAAATTGATAAAGAATGTAAAATTTTATCTCAATTGCTGTAAACCCGGATTAAAAGAGAACTAAAAATTAAGTAATAAAAAGGAAATGTCAATGAAAAAAGTATTTTATCAAAAAGAGCGCCAACTCGCGAAGTTCTAAAAGAAATTTACGAATTTCTAAAGAATCGACGTTTCTTATCATAAGCAATGATATTAAAAAAAAACATATTCAGTATAACTGAATTATAACTTGAACATATGTTGCAGATTACTTGACAAGTTAGAGTATTAAAGTATTCTTTAATACAAATGTAGCTTAAAGAAAACTGCCGGTAAGGTTTTCCAAACGTAAGGAGAAATCGAAGGACATCCCAGTAATCCTATCAGAGTATTTGCTCCGATATTAAAGTAACCTAAATGGGTCTTACATGTCTGTATATATTTTTTTATATTACACTTTACAACTATCATATTTGACACATAAGTAAGAGTAAATACTTGTTAAATCCTGCGGTAGCAATTTATAGCCCATTTAAAAACATAACCTAACTCAACCTTCGTATAAGTTTTCGTTAGGTTTTAATGTCTACAAATCTAATGACAGGTAACATTACGTATTGAATTTGTCTAATTTAAGACTGTAATTTTTTAATAAAAAACAGGTACAATCCAATAATTTTTTTATTAAATAAAATCACTAAGGAAATGTAACAAAATCTTGCGTCTTAAATGAATTTATATGAAAAAAAAAGGTAAATAAATTGAATTTTAAATAGAAAGCAAGTGCTTTGATGTTGACAAATTATATTTCACGGTCCGTTGTGTGCGGGAATTATGGGGAAGCTCGCTCCTCCTGCATTATGGTAAATTCAAACGGATTCATTAAAATTTAATAACGGGCTTTTAAAAACTTAAGCCTCCTCATTCGTAATAATTTTTCACAATAAAATGTATTTAATCAAATGTAATAAAAGAACGTATATAAAAAGTATATCTTTGATCCGTTATTTATTGTTTATTCAGTTATACGAAAGGCCGCTAACGCACCTTCTTAACTTAACTGTCGAATTGACTGTCTAACTGAAGTCTGAATAACTGAACAGTCGAAATGTACTGTTAAAACTACCACAAACAGTTTAACTGATAGTTAAAATTTGTACAGATTGATTGTTCAGTTCAGAAAGTGCAATACTAAGATATACAGCGGGCTTTAGGACTAATTTCCACTTGGCCGTGCGATTCTGTCCGAGCGTCGTATTTCCACTGACGGGGTCGAGACTGTTAAATAAGATGTCGGACGGAGCGACTAGAGGCTAGTGCCTGCAGGCACTTAATAGGTACAAAGTAATCGAAATAATTAAATTCTATGCGGACAAAGTTGCTAGCAACAGATGGTTTTAATAAAAGTTATGCATTTTTTAATCTGTACTATTCAATGGAAATCATATAGTGTATGTTACAATACAACAAAGTAACACACACCTAGTAGTGTTGGATTTTTAAGTTATTTTTAAAGCAATCAATAACATATTTTCGACGAAATATCATTATTAACAATTCATAAGTATGTTTTGATTGGTTGTGTTCGTATTCTATGAAAGCTGGCTGAAATAACCTTTTGATATACCCTCAATTATCAAGAATCTTTCTTCATTGTACAGAGAGTTCTTGGTTTTATAATGGAAAACACCTTTGTGACATTTGATCCTCGCCGAAATAAGGTTAGTTTAGAGCGTGCGCACATCTTTGACTAAAATATCGCACAACTGTTTAGTGCGCTTTGATTTCTATGAGCTTAAGCGCAAACCACACGATTTTAGTTGTGCAACTAAACAGTTGAATGGGCTGCGAAACAATAGATAATCACACAACATCTGTGCGATAGTTTAGTCAAAGGTTTGCGCCCGCTCTGAACTAATAAAACATGTGTTCTTTGATCGTAGTTTTGACTTAGGTAATCATGTCTAGGTTACGATAGCGACTGCGCTGTCAGAAATACTATTGAAAAACAAGAAAATTCCACCATATTATACTCTAGACTCAGAGATTAACATTTCATTATAATTGTTTGTAAGATTGTATTGTAAAGAACTTCTATGGTTTAAAAAATCGTACATGTCATATAATTATTTTGTGATAAAAATGAAAAGACAAAAAAACACGAATAAACGATAAACTAACAAATGTATTTTCATTTGATACAACGAAATAAAATTAAACAACCTTAAAGTATTTTTTTGGCAACAATCCAACAATAAAAATTTAATCAAACCAAAAATCAATTCAATTTTTTTTCATACACGGTTTTCAGAGCAGATTGTAGTATGTTATGAAAAACGAAAGGTCAGTCAACTTCGATTTGAGACTCCCACTCACTTCCCATACTGCGGTCGTTTACCGCCCACAGACTACCAACGGTAATACCAACTGTACCACATTATCCTTTCCAGTTACTGATACGGTGCACATTTGACATTTCACTGATATCCAATTAATGATTCAGTTAGAACGTAGGAGTGTAGTCCAATTAACGATTCACTCCTACGTACTTTAATTAGAGGCACGAATATGATGGGAAATGTATACAGATGAGAAACACAGGCAACTGGAACCAGCAACAGTACTGACGTAAGTAAAAAGTCAGATCACAGAAGTTCAGAATTGATGCGTCAACTGAATTAAAGTTACAGTTAAAATCCATACTCCATACTAATATAATAAAGCGTAAACACACTGCTTTGTGGCGTAAGATGTCAGCAATTACAGC
>LD688948.1:886610-908531 GCA_003118335.3 Papilio memnon
CCTCACGGGAACAGCTAGTAGTATGTTTTTCAAATATCTTGGTAGTACTGAAATAGTATTATATGCAGTGACTTACAATGGTCCAAGCCTTCAAGATGTTTGAAACACTCTGTACCCAATAGTTTTTTTTTATTTATTTTTCTTTGTAACTAACCTGTAAACAGAAGACTCTCAAAGCCGGTATAGGAAGCAAAGCGGCCGCTAAGAACGCCATAACGTTGCAGAGAGATGCTAACAGGACGCTAAGACCAGACTTCTTGAGCACCAGGCCGGTGCGCTCCTCCCGCGGCACGTCTCCCGCTTGCTCCACGTACGTGTGAGTGAGAAGGAACATGTCCTGCACGCCCAATCCCAGCGCTAGGAACGGCACTATCTGAGTACTTGATGCGTTGAATGGTATACCTGGAAAAATATATAAAAATTAGCAAATTGCGATTAACCATTAAAAAAATTAAAAGGTAAATGATATTATAATGACCATGTAAATGTCATAATCGTATCGTAAACAACTGGCAAACATATTTATTTCGTCATAGCAAATAAAATTTAAAAAAAAAAAACTAAAGTGGGACGGTTAAATAATAAAAATAAGTATAAAACAAAATACAAAAAATGCAAATAAAAAAATCACCTAATAAAGCACAAAAACCTAAACCGGCGGCAACAGTGATAGACAACAAGAGCACGCCCGCTATGCCCACGCCCGCCTGCGAGCGGATGGGGTCGCGCCACTGCATCAGCGTCACCGCCACGTATATCAGCTGCAACCACAAACATATACTAAATAAATATAAAACACAACCAAAGCAAAAACACAGACAAACTGAGAACCATCTTCTTTTAGGAAGTCAATTATTAAAAAATAAAATAAATCAATTATCCTACACATTCAGATACTTAGTGCTAGCCTACCTTAGTGTAGATTTAGGACAAAATCCTCATACAAGAAAGTATTTAGGGTCTTTATTAACCAATTAATAACTCTGAGTGTGCCAGTAAAGTGCTAGAGTTAGATAAGCATTTGAATTCATTACATTGTATTTGTAAAAGTAAAAATAAGAAGATAATTACCATAAACATATATCCCAATATAATGTTCTTGAGTGAGAGCTCGGAGAATTTTCCCAGAATATCATTAAGTGTGGATGTGGAGAACGGATAGAAACTGTAAGCCGGAGACACTGATTCTGTTGCTGTCATTTTTCTTACTTCCTGCAATTAACATGAAAAAGCACTTTAAGTAAGTTTAAATTTACATTAGTTTAAATATACTTTCCTGTTCCTTTTAAACCAATTGTATTATGATTTTCATTTAAATAATGTCTAATCTTACTAATATTATAAATTCGAAAGTTTAGATGATTGTTTAAATGGATGGATGTTTGTTAACATCCATACATACAGAGTTTGCCGCCAAAAGTCTGAACGGATTTCGCTGAAATTTGGAATAGATGTAAATCATACTTTGAAATATTTTAAGTATTGCCAACTTACGGCAGCAAACTTCCTCTGCCAGGCGTCTAACACAGCAGCCGCTTTCTCCTGTGTCCAGCCGATATGATGAACCTTGTAGTGGTCTGTCCAGTACTCGAACATCTCTCGTTCTCCCATCAGCTGCACCACGCTCTGCAGTGCGCGTGCGCTGCGCAGGGCGCTCGTCGTATTGCGTGTAGCACCTCCCACTATTAACTGCTCCGGCCAATGCATATACGCAGCCGCGAACCCGTAACAACCGTGGGATAGCTCTGCGGCCACGTCTGGTACCTATAAAAACAAATTCATGATAGATTTGTAACTTAAAGGGGAGTTTTTTTTTTAAGTCGTAAATTTAGCATATCTATCGTAATCTATATTGTTACATATTTTTTATAGAAGAAAAAAATAACATTTTCCGCGAATCAGTAACCCATTATAATCGTAAACAAAACCTCAAATACAATTGTCAAAAACAGGTGTTGTAGAGTACATCATAATTACGACGAAAAGCGCATTGATAACGCACCGAAATGAACAAAGGCGCAAGTAAAATTTACGAGTGTTACGTGGAACGGAGTTGTGTATCGGCTATTGATATAATAGTGACATTGTACGTCGATAGCGGGGGCCCATTGAAGCGCGCACAATGCGCCCGTATAATGCGCGGCGGACAATGAGCGCCCGTTCCTTCGGCGAACGTGGGTGGCGATCGTTCGCTGCACAAAAACGCACCCTGCCCACTAAACTGCCATTCGAATGCGCTTTTTGTTTCTTTACCTTCAATACAAGTGATAAACGAGCACGCGGTTTACTTCATCTCTGAACATATTACATCAATCAGTCCACATTGTGTTGACAACCATGAAATCTGTCACTAGTATCACATCCCCAGTTCTCTCAATTACCAAATCCATATTTGGATCGCAATGTTTTCAAAGATTGCAAGATACGGATGGATAAACTGCGATCTATTTATAAAAAACTAGCTGTTGATTGCGACTTCGTCAGCGTGAAATTAAAAATAATGCCTATGTTACTCACAGATAAATTACCTTTCTAATAGTGAAAGAATTTATAAAACCGGCCCAGTAGTTTTTACGCGATTCGATTACAATCAAAAATACAATTTTTTCCTTTTTATAATATTAGTATAGATAAGAATAAAGCACCCTTTTTCATTGTTGCGAATGTAGTATGTAGCAAAGAAAAACAATATTATATTCAGTAAATCACTAAATGCTAGACTTCTTTGGAGATCATAAAAAACTGCATTTAAGATTACTTGATTGCCGTCCATAAAAGTGAACTTCTTAGTAAAACAGTTGTTAATACAATAGAGTGGACTTAATAAGTGGGTGTCGCGTGTATTGTCTAGTAGCAACACTGCAACAGAGACATTGAAGGCTAACTTCAGAACGTTACTTTCTCAGCAGGTAGGAGCAGGTAGCCGTAGCCATCTGCCGGCAACCGCTTTTATCCCGCATTACCGTTTCCAAAAAATATTTCATCACAATGGAAAGTATTTGAAGTTTATGCACATCTCAATAGTTATTTTGTCACGAACGCCGTATACTTTATTTATGCGCACATAAAATAATCGTAACTTGGACTATACATAAAAGTTGCGTTGAGCCAAAGTGATAGTAATGTACATTCATGCGTGACAAATCACATCCTACCCGCTATAAAAATCTTAAATACATAAACATTACTTATCTATACTAATATTATAAAGAGGAATGATTTGTATTTTTGTATGTATTGAAATAACTCAAAAACTACTGGGCCGATTTAAAAATTCTGTCACCGTTAGAAAAGTAATTTATCCGTGAGTAACATAGGTTATATTTTTTAATTTCACGCGGGAGAAGTCGCGCGCAAAAGCTAGTGAGATATAAAATCAAAATTAACTCAAGCACAGGAACGCATAAAAGTTAATAGGTATGTTATAATTATTGTATTATAGTTAATATATATAATTACATGTCCGGATTTCTTGTTGGGCGCGGTGCTGGGACAATGGGCGTCCGTGGGGTCGAGGCAGGGCTTCTTCATGTAGCCGGACGTGATGCCGGCCCGCTTCATGTAAGCCTCCATCGTGCTCAAAGGAAATTGGAATTTCAATTTCCTTACTTCTTCCAATACTTCTAAGGGGTTTAAGTGCGTCCATGTCAATCTTTGCTGTAGACCTCTGTAATTATACACATTCCATTTCATTTAAGAAGTCCGCCTATTAATATATGTCTAGAATATACTAAACTCTTTCAAACCAGACACTGTTCTGTAAATATTAAAATGTAAAAATATTTCCTTGTACTTACGGAACAACAATGGGATATTCTGGTCCTAATAGCTTTGAGCCTTCCCAGAAGCAGTCTAGCGGCGTGATGATAGCGCAGGGTACGATGTTGTCGAATATCTTCTCTATATGATAGGCCTCGAAGTCCGGGATGCTGGGGCTGTAGCACAGGTCTTTCAGCCGCCACTCGATGTCGTACATGTGAATCGTGACCCGCGTCGCCGCCTGTACAACCTGCGTTAATACGAAAAAGTTAAATTTGGGTAACATTTCGTATCAATTAAATGAAATGTTTGACTTGATGCAATATATCTCCGCTTTTAATCTATTTTGACAACGACACACCTGTGATATTTAAAGATTGCCTTACAACGACCAGTGCACCCGAAAGTAAACGATTTAATGTAGACACGGGCATATTTGAGTCGTAAGAACAGGTGGGGTCTATAACGATCTTAATTATAAAGTCACAAGACCCTAAAAGGCTTATGATACCCGTCAGGAATTTCGATGAGGAATATATTTGTCGACGGCCGTCCAGTGACTTAATACGTACGTTTTGTAATCACTCGTCAGCACAGAAATAAGATTTCACAACGCCTCGATGCGGGAATTTATTTTGGCATCGGAATGGGCTTTATTTATAGTGTCAGCATATATCAGAGACATGATTCCGGTGAGATTAAATTTATGTGAGAAAATTTGAAAACCATGTTAAACAATTTACAAGTATAAAATTACTACCCTTATTTAGTTATGATAATTATGTGTAAGTAGGAAATTTAGAAAACATTAGTACATACCTTTAGGTGTGCAAGCAAGGCGCCGACGTGCAGCAGCGAGACGTCGGGGTCTTTCGCAGTCTGTATGATGAGCTGGTGCGTTGAGGAGTCCGCTTCGCCCAGCGCCTTCGCTGTGTACTTCAACTCGGCCTCCAGTCTTCCACCCTCTGCACAAACGACAAACATCAGACTATAGTCAAACGCCGTTTCCGCAAGGTCAACGACCTATCGCCTCACTGGCAACCGCCATTTCGGAAACATTACAAAATTATAAACCCTCCAGAGAACCTTTTAAACATTTATTCCGCCAGTATCATTGATGATTTAACGTAGTGTGCTTAATGTCCATTTTTCCGTTTCACCTCATGTTTTATTATAGCGTTTATCTTAATGTCGATTCATTTCCAAGTGTTTTTGTCGCGGTAATGTATAAGTAAAGGCGGATCGCCAACAGCGGTCTTGCGGGGCCTACAAATTAGTGCGTAATGTGAAATGACGAGAAAAAAGGCCAAGTTTAATATTAATGAAGATGCAATTAAGTTCGCATCGAATTAGTTTCTTATTCTCGCGGTGGCTCGCGGCCCAGTGTGGCTCATTATAATAAATCGTCTGCTAATGTGATGCGATCTCGATGCGACGCGATAGTCGTCATGAACTCAGACGTCTTAATTTACTCATTTGTATGTTTTCACCTCGACCGCTGATAATGTACAGCAAGGTCTTTTATTCAACAACATTTTATTTTTATCCTACAATAATTTAATTAAAAGTTTTATACATGTTTTTATCTTATCCCACTTCGGTGTCTCGGTGAGGTCCCGTTTTCAACGTTTATAAACGTATTACGTAGAATCGATTTAAAATAGTTTAACATATAATCGATTTATGACGCGAAAACTTTATGGACAACTTACGTAAGTAAACAGTGTTAGCTTAAGTTCGGAAAACATGTTATTTAGAACTAAACGGTGCTTTTGATTCCAACAACAAAAAATGTGTTCCAAACTTAGCCAATACGCGTTGACAGCACACATGGCTTATTTGTGAGTGTCGACACATTTGTCAGAGGAATGTAGCAGCAAGAAACTTCTTGACACATCTTATAGTGATTTATAGCGAAGCCGCGACAGCCCTACGCATAAGCAACCGTACACTTATAAAAAAAAACAGAAATAGATACTGGCAGCCAACAACATAACGCCATATTTATGTTTAACTTAAAGAAAATATTTGTTACATTTTTAATTAATGTCAATTTCGGGATGTTATGAAATCGAAATTTAAAAATGTTATTTCCGAATATTGTAAAGATGAGATAAGATACATTTTTAAAATGAATTGTATAAAAAAATAATGGAGTCGTTTAAAACGACGGTCGAAAGTGTCCAACGGTGCCGTGTCCACGGTTGTTAGCGTCGATTTTTTTGCTTTCAACGCAATATTTTTTCGCCTCGGCATCGGAGGTGAGATGTATTCATACGTTATCATCTCATCGAGAGAATTCGTCCCAATTAACACTCGGCGTGTTGATTTATCGTGTTGTGTCGCTAGTTTTTTGCACTGTATTAGCTTCGCAAGGTGTTAGAAACAAACCAACGGTTACGTACCATTTAAATTTTTAATTAAAGGTTGAGTTACACTCGATTTAATTTATCGCATATAGATTAATGTAAATTACTATTCTAATCGCACAAAATGACACTGGCAACTCGGAACGTTCAATTTAGTGTCATGCTAATGTTCACGGTCCAATGAGCTCGGTGTTGGATTTGAATTAAACCTACATAAATAAATTGCAACACCCACCTTAATGTTGCAATCACTAGATTCACTGACCTCTATAAGTGGACAGGCTCTGGTATTGTGTCTATTTAATTTTCGCCATTTTGGCACTGATAGGTGCGATTGATCACGGCGAAGAGGTTTCAGACTTCAAAAAGCGCGTTACAGTCAGAACGAAAAAAAACTGTTATTACCAAACAATCGCCTATCTATTTATCTATATCTATGACTAAATTGTTCGTGTATTTGTTTTATGATTTTTACGTCGAAATTGTATTTCAGCTACCCGAATGAGAATAGTTACGTTGCTAATATGTGTTGCAATTATTTCTTGTAGATGCGTATAATACAGCGTATAAAATTGATAAAACAAACTCGAATTGCAAAGGTCTACTTAAGAAATTACGTTACTCAAATCATGGATCCCTTATTGCTATTTAGTGGTTCGAATGTTCTAGAATGTTGTGTAAATGTCATGCGAGTGCAAGTGTGGAGTGCAGCCGAGCAGGGAAGGCAGTTAACGCCCTCGTTCGACGCTCACGAGGAATGCTATTTATTTTGGTCGCTAATTTATAGCGGGACGGTCCGGAGTCAGCGACACGGCCCGTCAACACTAAATCTTTAAACTCCTCATCCCTTTACACTCTGATATTATTCTATCGTTAATTAATATTGAATTTACATAAAGTAACTTAGTTTTACATATCAATGAGAACTTTAAAATAACTGCTAAGAACTAAATTAAAACGTTGACAGAACTATCAAGCATATTAAAGAAGACATATGAATTACACAGCAGTTATAAAAATCTCAAGCCTGCTCGTACTCAGTCTTTATTGCAACGTATAACTGACAGTAAGGCTGTAATCGTGTGGTCGAGACTTGATACTTATCATATCTAGCTTCCGATTGAAAGTAATAAAACCACTCCGCCTAGACCACCCAACCGCAATCATGACTCTCAATAATTGTAGGTATTTTTTCAAGCGCAAACTTAACAATGGTATATCAATTTGTTAGATATTAACTGAATGTCATCGAGTATTTAGAAGCGTCGGTAAGAAGACAATGATCCACTTGACTCGCCGCCTGTCCACAGATTGTCCTAATGCTAATGCAAGCGTTTCGCTGAACACTTTGTATGCAAATCAGTTAATAAGCATTAAAATATAAAAAGGTCTCGAAAAAAACGTGATTGACGTGCTAAGACGTTTCCTTTTTTATTCGCGGCACCCAATATTATATTCGAATGAGTAACGATTTATTATTCTGTACTACCTTGTGGTTTATGATAAGCATGAAAACGAGTAGAGTGAAATCAATATCATCTTGGCATCGATTTATAATTGTCTTTGCCTTTTTTATACCGAATAAAAATGAGTTGTCTCTATAATTTCACATTTTAGTTAGACGTCAAACAATGTAAACTTTAGGGCCAGGCGAATCACGACCTAATAGAAATAACGGCTTCTTTTGTTTTTATTACACTTCCGAGTGATTTCTGTTTCTTCTGAGATAAATGGTGCGACCTTAAGGTTAGGTTAATATTAAACTAGCGTCGCCCTGTGCGGGCTAGAGTTCGATGCCATTCCACTTACTTTATGATAATCCCTAATATCCGGCCCCAGTGCACGTCAGTTATGTTTAGCTTCGACACGGACATACTTGATCCTCTCTAACTTCACGAAATATTACGATAGTCAAAATAAGTTTATATTTTCAGTGTCAGAGCACTTATACAAAATAACACATAGCTTTAGCAAAAGCTTTTGTTATGATTTTTAAACACTTAATGCAATCAAAACTCGGAAAAGGACTTACATCCCTTGGTCATTGCATTTATATTAAAACATTATAGTGTAGATATTCTATGATGTATAGTAAAAAACGTGCGCGGGCGGCGCGGCTTGTATCGGAACGTAGCAAGGTCACGCGAGGTTATCGTAGCGTACGCGCGAAGCTTTCACACTCAGCGCGCCATGCCGGCCGGCCACGCTGCGCCGCGCCCGCGCAGCCAGCTTTTGTTTATCCTTTTCCCAACATTTGTATGGCAACTTGCAACCCAACGTTCCGCTCGTTTGTTAAAAAAAAACTCGCAACAATATAAGAATTTATTCAATACATTAATTCCGATAAACATTTCGCTTAAGTACGCAAACACTAGGAAATATACAACATAATTAAAAGCTTAGTAGATGAAAAACATACAGTAGAGATCTACTAGGAATCGATTCAAATCGCATTGCGACTTAGATCCAGTAAATCTAAATGAACGTGGTCGGTCGATAGTTAGGCGAGCTTTTATTGCATTTCCAGTGCGTGTGCGGCGATAATGACGACATTTGGATTGGAGTAGATGCGGTAGCGGCCGACCGGCGCGGACGATCGCAATGAATGACGTTACAGGAGGGATGCGGAGTGAGGGCAGGGTGCGGGGGAGAGACGAGGGAGAGGATCGTGCGCGCGCATGTGGTTGTGGCCACCCGCGCGCGCGCTCGCCGAGCCCGTGTGGTCCGAGCGCTGCCCGCGCCTCCCCCACCTCCCCACCGCAACCCGCGACGACCCGCAGAGCCCTCTATGCAAATTAGCCCGCGTAGACAACAGATGGATGGCGGAATAAACAAACCGCGCGTCCCTTGCGCACCCGCGCCGCCGATTCACGTTCGACTTTCGACGTGAGGGACTGACAGGAAGAACTTATTATACAAACGAAAATGTCCCAAATGTATAATTACGTATCTGGTATGATGTAATAAATGAAACTTGATATCTGATATAAAACGAGATTCAAAATCTGAAATAACAACATAGTTATAAAATATCGGTCACGGTCACTAAATCAACGCCCAACAAAGTCCGGTTTGTAAACAAAAATGATATGTAGTGATCACGCGTGCAAGTCATTAACTTCTACAAGGAAACAAATACCAAATCACACCTACACACTGAGGTTCTCACAAGCGTCTAAAGCTATTCCTATCTTAGTAAAATTTGTTGTAAATGGTTTAAAACGTAAGCGCTTTCATTTTACTTACAGCAATTATTGCTTATGCCTAGCTAAACAAGACGACTAAATATATTTCTTCAAATCAAGTAATGAAATCGATATTATTCTAGGGTTTTATTTTGCACCAACAAATTGTACCTACCAAAATTAAAATCAGACGTTATATCCATGTCTTTAGGGTTGACAATCCGTTCGGGACTTACAAAAGTTTGTCCAGGCAGAGTTAAATTTGGGACCGAAAGTGGCACACAAGACACAGTTGGATGTAGCGATACAAAGGCGAGCCGGACAATCAAATCCCTCGTCTTTTTTGTGAGTCAATAGATGTGTTATACATTTTTTACTTTTATTGGTCGTAATTTCACGTGGGGATATTTACGGGCGGCCGTGGGCCACCTAATTAAGTTGTTAGACGACTCTGGGACCTTCGGCATTGTTTAACAGCGGCGGCTTTAGTTCCTCGATAAGATTTTTGGAGTTGATTATAAAACATATTTGTATTATTTGGACAGTAGCAGAGATTTGAATATAGATGTTTGATGTTTATGATTAAAAACTCGTTTGATAAATCGATATTTATGACAATCGACGATCGTTTTACGTTTGAACTTAGAATCGGAATGTTGAAAAAAATACGCGCATCGGTCGCAAATTTTGAGTGGCGGGAGCACACAGTGACAGGTGCTTCAATAAAAGCGAGTCGATAATGCAAAAACATTGCAATACCTTGGTTACAATTTTAAGAAATATAATGTACAGTTTGTGACACACATGACATAAATTGGAGGTCACTTTACTTGTCATTCATTTTAATTTGTTACATTATTAAATTGTTTTAATACGAATTTATAACCCTAAAATTAATAATATGCATATTTAAAACGAAACGTCCACTTGTAGATATATTTATCTTTTATTTGTTTATAAGATATTTTCCTTATCTGTATTCATTAACTTCTTTCGACCACCCAAATGGCAAAGGGACGAGGAATAATAAAATGATGAACAGATACTTGTTTTCTTTGTTTCATTTCCTGAACTGAAATACTAAAGATTTTTGTTGTAATACAATAGTAGGTAATGGATTTTATTTCGGAATAAAATCCGATCGTTTCAAAGAATTTTATATGAAGTTTTCTAACTGTATACGTTTTAAATTGTATGTATTTGTGTGTTATAGACAAGAGTTTAGAGACGGACGTACCCGCATAGGATACGACACATCCTCTCTCAATATTTAGAGTTCCGGGATCCATATACGTGGAAATGTCGTGCGAACCATTTGTTAAGTTATCCATTAGCAACAATAATTTTTCCTAGTATTTCAATAGGTGACCAGGTAGCAATTGCATCGTATGTTATTTTAAAAATAAAAAAAAATCGTTTTAAGACAAGATAAAAATACAATACAATAAATGCTTATGATACTGTACGTAAGAATATTTGATATTAGTTAGCTTATAAAACAATATAAAATGCAATTGAATACGCCTAATTTATACGTGGATTTATTTATTTGTTCAAATCATATATCGATTTCATAAAATAAAATAGCTACGGGCGAAGAAACTCGCAAGACAGGTCATTAAATGAATAATATAAATGCACTAATGCTTTTTATTACCGAAAGCGGTCACAGGGCTGTGTTATTTGTCCGTCTGTTATTATTTACGATTCAATCGAAGGCCGGTTAGATAACGCGTGCATTTCGTATCGCATGTCGGAATCGACTATCGGATTGAGCAATTTTACGATTCGACCACCCGGCGGCATCAACCGGGGACCGGTGATAAATATAATAAATTAGACCGAAAAACGAGCAAATGTGCAGCTATTTCGCGGACATTCGGCAGGAATGATGCGATATATCGATAAGTATGCGAGGGTCCACGCAACAAAGTTACAATGACATGCTCTGTGATGGATCGGTCCTTAACTTTTATTTATGCCGTTCTTACACGCTACTCTTATGAGATCCTCAAGATTTATATGCAAATTAGTCTTTTAATCTGAAAAATTACTGTATCATCTACTTAGTTTATTTGTTTAAAGATTTCATTAATTTTACTTTATCTGTAAAACTGTAGGAAGTATTTTATCGCTAATTTAATCAAAACAACATGTAACAGTAGAAAATAATAATATTAAACGCACAAAATATGTTATTCAACTATAATAGTAGGAACAATCACGATAATCAAATGGTTGGGTGGCCGACTACCTAATTTGTAGACATGGGCCGTATTTGGCACACCAATACCTTATTTGAAGTATACGCATGATGAAGTATCATTGACTTGAACAGAACGGTGAAGTCTTGACGTTGTTCTGAAAGTGCTCTAGTAAATGATGAACTTTTTATTTGTATTACGTATAAATGTTAACGCAATTTACCGCATAAATAACATAGATAGCATTGTTAATTTAACGAGTACATCATTCACAAATAAATATTTGTACAAAATATCTCATATCTCACAACTTCAAATCTTTGTTTATTTTACAACGTCTATTTCACTGGCTTAGACAATCTTATTTATAATATTTAATAGTTATAAATTCAAAAGTGAATACAAATTACTCTATTTCATACAATATCAACAATATTAATACAATATATTAATGTAATTAGCATTGAAATAACCAACATCCTGTATGTCAAAGGGACCGTCGCGACGTTGGTCACGTACCGCATATAAAATTGCTCCTGTCAACAATTATCCTATACCTGCTATGTTTTATTAATACGCGATGCAATGGCTAATTTGAAAGACAATGCGTCGATCGCACGCACACGCACCGGACGCTTGTAGGTGCAACCGACGAATTAGGATTCGCCATGTATCGTTTGAGGGCTCTAATACACCGCGGCGCGCTGTGTAGTCCGAACAGCATTCAACTCACGTGCCCACAGACGGAAGCGGCGAGCCTTCATACGTGCCCATCGACCCCGGATTGATATTCCACTAGATGCGCAAAGTGACAGTCTGCTATCACGATGAGAGATTGTATGTGCACGATAACGCAAAGTTTATGGTTTCGTTCTAGATATTTCAGCTTGACAATGCGTAACACGTACCTTGTACCCAGAGTTGATCGACCCTTGAGTGTATCTGAGCAGATTTGAGGCCCACACAGAACGTGGACAACACGAGGATGGCGACGAAAAGAACCTTCCCAGCGTCGCCTTGGAGGAAGCAGCCGAGGATGAACAGCTGTTCCTGCAGCCACGCTCGTATCCACAGCGACGTGCGCCCACCTTCGATGTTGCCCTGTTGTATAAAAAATAAAATAAACACAATTAATTTATGGATACATTTTAAATTGTGAAAATGTAATAATAAATTTAAATAATTTTTATTCCAATTCAGACACCATACATTGTTAGAAGACCTTGAAACGGGAGCTTATCTTACATCAGTGAATATTTACAGCTTCAGCTTCCCCTAACTTTGTCGGTGTAAGCATCGTGTGCGTTTTGAACGTCGCTGTAATTTCTCAGTTGATTGTGATTAATGAGGGGCGCGGGCTGACGCGGGCTGGCGCCGGCCGGCTCAGCCGCAAGATTATCTATCTACCAATCGTGTATACAACTTATAAAGGCACGGAAACCTCGCCACGGTAAACACGGATATTGTTCTAGACATCAAAAGAAAACGTAGGCTATTCTAGTATTCGTAAGATTAGAATATTGTTAGTTGTATTATTACAAATATAACACTGATTGTAAAATCAAATTATCATTTGCATTACAAAACTTATTCATTAATTTTATTTATTTTACAAAATAGCCATATCAACCCGTGATTAAGACCATGAATGTTGATGTTTTTATTGCCTATAGTCAGTATCGTCGAATAATTCAGTAAAACAGAAACTCGTTTAGAAAAAACAGTTATTAACGAATTAAATTATGTGCTTACTTTACCAAAACAAGAAGCGAAAGATACATCCAGAATATCTGGTTATTGTAGTAATTATTGAGTTACATCCAAAATTTAAAAATTCCCTTTATTCAGAAAACCACCGAAACAGATGTTTTTCTGGCTTAATTAAGTATACCTATGTAAGTATAGTATAGTTTTTCAGTAATATATATTTTGTTCGGCAAACAAATATGTGTAAACTCTATCAAACAGACTCGAATTCAAATATTTGAGTTTTATTTTATAAATGTCTAGATTCTAGATCCTACATACGATCAAAACAAGGCGCAAACATTTTTAAACATAACGTGCAAATTCGCTAATGATTATGTTAACAAAATGTAACATCCGATCAAAACAATTCCCAAAATCGAATGCAAAAATGGTCGACAAGATACAAAAAAAAGTGAAAAACAATCGACCGCTGTTACATAATGTAGGCGGTGGCGGGTACGAGGGACAGGGGGGAGACGGAGATGAGTCTCGGGTACACGTGAAGCGCCTACTAATTGCAGAATAATAACTCAATCGAGGCAGAGGCATCGCTTCGACATTACTCGGTAGTATTAAAAGACGTTGCGCTTGCGCATTGTCCCGCGTCGCGACTGTACACTTAACACTATTTTTTAATGGAACAGATAATAAAAATATTCAAGTTATTTATAAAATAACATCTTATCTAGTCAGAATGTGCAAAGCAGTCTAAGGGCCTGTTCCACCAAATTGTAAATTGATAATAATCCAACGTGTAAAATATATGATGGAAATATCGGATTTTGTTACTTCATATGTCAGTAATGTCATTTTTAAACTATCTGAGCCTCTATCAGCCAGTGGTGAGACAGGCCCTTAAAGTTTATTTTTTAGTAAATAGGTAATACTTTGTTGTTGTCAACTTTTGAACTTTACTAGGTTATATGCATCTACAAGTGACAATAAAATTTTCATCATAACGTTATAACAAAATTGTAAATAAAGGTATATAACACAGCCTTTAAACACTTAATTTTTATTATCAAATAATCTTTATAGTATTTAAAAGCTTTAAAATATGGTGGACTCGAACTTTATGTAAATAGTTTATTGCCATTATGCTAATTTTTGTAACAACCGTAGCGGTATACTCTGCTGTTCCGTTGCATTTTGTTAAAAATATGGATAAACAATTATTTTAAATTTAGAACCACTCTTTAAAAATTAAAAAGATATTCCTTTTTTACAGCCCGCCAGCAATTAAATTCAATCCAGAGATTAACATTAACGTGTAATCATTAAACACAAGTGCCTAAACATCTACATCCGAAATCGAATCCCGGAGCTTAGAGCATATATAAATAATTCGAAGCAAGACTATAATGGCAGATATAGCTCGGGAGCGTACGTTTCAGTTCGGGTGCACCGAATACCGCGCTGGGTGGCCGTGACGTCACGGACGGAATGCGCCCCGCCTCCCCTGCGACCCCGCACCCGTGCTCCGCTCGGCCTCTTGGCCTCTCCACGTGGTTATACAACCGTACTCCACGGTACACTGCTGTATTCTTCATTCATACCAACTAAATATAGTCAACCTTGTAAATATTTGACCGTAACCCGTGTTAAAATATATTTAGATAACTTTTATAATAAAACACTAGATAGTTATCTCATGTCTTGTACACGTAGAATGAATACAAATTTAAAAAACGAGATAAGATTAATGGATAAAATTATGTCAATACATTGGACTTGATTGAATTAATTTAATTTAAAAGTTAATCAAGATTCTCGCCTAAAATTCGTATAAACGGGTAGTCGAGTTCAATATAAAGCACCGTTACTTGCTATTTTATCTACCAACAGCATCCAGCTGTGAATGAGCACATCAGAACAAAATCTTAAAACATAATTGTGGGTACTATCAATCTTGTTGGTTTCTAAAGAATTAGAAATTGCGAAATCGTAAAGACATTAAAAAATATTGCGCGAATTTCTGATTAGTCTCTCAATTAATGTAGAGCATTTAGAAAATAAAGGACAAAACACTACTAAAAACCTGTTTCCAAAAAGAGAAGCGTTTCTTAATTAAATCTGTCTGATAAAGCGACTGTAGATCACGAATGTAGGTACTGGCTACTGGTCACCGCACGCCATGACGCAAGTGTCACGGTATTAAGTTCGTATAATCCGCAACGCTAGCGCCGCCACTTCCTGCGATAACACGCCCGGCCTGACTTATACCTGGCGCCTAAATGTTACAACCTCCTTCGTTACGAACTCATTTTGAAACTGTTAACGATTTATTCTCAACCGTTTTTCCAGTTATATTATTTGCAGTAGCGCATATATCTCTTTTTTTTCTTGTCCCACATTTTATTTTATTTTGTTTTTAAGTACCTAATGAAAATTATAAAAATAGTCAACAATAATAATCCTGTGTTAGAAATATATTCAAGTGCCTTAAGAATTCCGTTAAAATTATTGAGATGATGACAGCTGTTTCCTTTGGCTATTGAATTTATAACATGTAAAATCCAATTAGCTACGACGTTATACACACTACATTTCGGGATTATGTAAACGCATATCTTTATCGTGTGACAGGAAATTGTAGATAAATTTAGAAATAGTAGCGACGGCCGGACTCGGGCGACTTTGTCTTTTATCGAGGGGTCACGCCCGGTATAATTATCACGTATTGATTGCCTCGTAATGAGCTACGAAATCGTTTCTGTTATTGTGGCGGACGGCCGACAATCAAACGTGTGGGGCGTACTCGTTGATATGGCAAGCGAGAACGACCAACTTAGATTACGGTGGACTTGGCAACAGAATATAATCTTTCATCGACTCTATTCTTTATTGACAACATCCATTTTAGAGTAAATCGAACGTAACTAGGAAAACTTTAAGCTGTGGAGGGGTACACTAGGGGTGCCTAGAAAGAGATGGACGGATTGCGAGAACGAGGCGTCACGATCCAGTACTGAAATAATGGAAGACGAATTAACCTGGAGGACTAAAACCTGGTACGTCCTACGAGAGTAGGATAAGGAAGGGTAGATGATGAACCATAAGTAAATCTACAGAACTTAACTTTCTAATACAGCAGACATAGTTTAACAATGTTTTGTAGCGTAGTGGGTATATTGATTTTGTTAAAGTAATCTTGAATTTCAGAACTATCTATCAATGTTTTTCATGCCGTATTATTTTATATTTATACTAGCTTCCGCCCGCGACTCTGTCCGCGTGAATAAAAAAAAAACAAAAGTAAGTAGCCTGTGTGTTCTTACATACTATTCGCTGCATCTATGCCAAACTTCATCGAGATCCGTTAAGCAGTTTAGGCTACAAACTCTAACAAAACATCCATCCATCCATCTAAATTTTCGCATTTATAATATTAGTAAGACAGTAAGATTACTTTCAGATCAATATGTATTAAGTTATTACTTAAACATTGTGTTTGCTTGTTTCATATTACTATCGGTATGGGGGACACGAGCACGACTTGGTGCAGGATATCTGCATATAATGGACCGTGGGTGTGGGATTATTATCCGAACGCTGTGCTGAGCGGGCATCACTCGCCCCACCTATTACTAGCCAAGAATGTTTCGCTTTACACATTTCATATTTACATTTCACGACCGAGGTTTGCGATTCAATTACTTGATAACAGATACGATAGAAATATAAATGCATACTCTGGTCACTTATTTGATGTTTATTTTTTTAATGTATTATTTAGGTTGTGCAAAACTAACTTACGGATGCTCGTAAATGGAAAAAATTTAAAACTGTTTTCGTACACACAATATGTATGATTACTTTTACACTAATTAATATCAGCAGTCTATAAATGATGTGATGCACTGCACTTGTCTTGTATTTTAATCCATATAGCAAAGATAAAATAACTGTAATTAAGAAAAAAATACGTTTCGATGGCATTTTATTAACTCGATAACGTGTTTAGTTAATTGTTCACAGTTAATTTCGTTTTTACTTATATCTTAGTAACTGCTTATCAAATTCTATGATTACGTAAAAGAAAAAAAGGCATTCAGAAGCGGAAAATTATTTATAAACTTAAAGAAAGTTGCTAAGTTAGGCGCTAACACAAAACCGGTCGGAGCGGCCATATGATAGCTTTATCGCTAACGTACTAGGTTACTAGCATTTTAAAGTGATAAACACATCTTTGGTCGCGAAGTGGCGACACATGGTGTCTTCTTTTGGTCAGAAGTAATCGCTCGGAAGGAAAGCTTAGTGGCGGGGAAAAATAACCGAATGCCCACTGATGCGTGTACTTGCCACGCGTTGCGGTGCTCACCGGCTCAGTAAATCACTAGCGCAATCTGATATGTCTGTTTCAAATACATTGTCTATGGTTACAAATGACCTACAACTCATTTATAAAACTACATCAGTAGAGACAGAAATAAATTATTTACATATAACAATTAGAAACCATTTTATAACTAAACTTGCGTAAACTTACAAAGACAAAACATTATAATGCACTTTCAAGGAACAGTTTTCGAAAATCGTGGGTGTAGTAACAATCGTTTATAGGTCTCCGGCGCAGCTGCCGACCGCCACCGCGCTCATTGTTTGGAAGAAGATGCACTATACGTGGGAAAAACGTGTCGGAAAGAGACGGAAAAATATACCTTAAAGAGAAAGAAGGCATCAGTGCTTTGATCGGGAAGAAAAGAGACGAGTGATCGGAAACCACAAGATGTCTCAATTCCAAGAGGCAAGTTCTGTGAGGTCTTTAAGATTTATGAATCGATTAGATAGGAATTTGTAAAAAAATGTTTTTTCGAAAAATAAATAAAAATATACAAAGCTTGTACAAGTACTGTTTTAGTAACATAAATGTACCTTTTAAAGTTTTAAATTTATTCTGATTTTTATTTCAGACCAATGGAAAGTTATTATTATAATTGAATTCGTAAATTTATTCTAAATTATTATTTTTCTTACCGAATTAAGTTATGCGTTTTATTTTACATTTTTTTAAGACTACAGTAGTAAAAACTTCAAAGGAATAAAGTAAATATTTTTACATACAGAACACAATTCTTACATTAAAAAAAATCTAACTTTATCTCGCATTTTATTTTCTGCTTTAAATATTATTTTCTGGTCTAATAGAGTTTATAGCCTGCGTTCCACGTTGATGTCTCTATCGGCGCCGGTGCGGTGCGCGTGCGCGGCCTCTCGATCCCTCGACTCCTCCGGCCCTTAATTGCTTCATCTTGCATACGTCCGTCCCAACTACAAACTTCCTACTATTTTATTTTTATAGCTGTTTTTGCTACTATTAAAAAGTAATAAACTATATTTTCAAGTCAAGAAAATCTTACGTTTGAAAATTTAATATTAAGAAACTAACGCATAATTAGTAAGTACTTTTACTACGACATAATATTTTCGAATTTTGAATGTATTCTCATAAGAGTGTTATAAATCGTTGTATAAATAACGATGAAATAAACAGATTATAAATATTTTTACGTCTTTTAAAGGCGGGAACGTTTTGCGCAGCTTCCTAGTAAGGGTGCGGACCACCGTGGGGCGTGCGTGCGGCCTTCTAGGAAAGACCTACCTTCCCGGAACCCGTCTGCAGTTTCTGTATGTACTACTTCACTTACTAAACATCCTTGTGAGATAATTACTCTATCTAATATATTTGTTCAATGATTATGTAAAATGAAGAACGTAGAGTTATTGGTCTGCATTTTTTAAATTAAGAATTAAGTTATATGTTTCATTATTAAATTGACATTTTCTTTTTGAAGTAACATAGGTAGGCTAACTTTATTTTTTTGCGGTTTACTTTTGTCCTGCGTATTTTGTGCTAATTTGTTTTGTTATATTTATGTTTATCAAAAAATAATCGCTTAAAGGTAAAGTTTTAGGAATATAATATACACAATCCTGTTACTAACAGATAAAAATACGGGCATCTTTCGGTTATAAATAATCGAGGGAGTAACTTTCTTGCGTCTTAGTAGTACGCACCGTGACCACTAGTCGGCGCCACAGATCCCGCTGCCGCGTTCCGGATTGCGATTGACATTCGCAGAAAAACAATCACACGTGCATTATGACAATCGTTATTTGACACTAGTGTACTGTGTATCGTATCAAGTGATTACTGCACCTTTTCAAGCTCGGAGAGTGCTAATGCTGCATCCACCCAGCTGGTTCTAATGTAAAGATCGGCGCTGTGGCGCGCCTCGGCGGCGGAAGGGCTCTCGTGTGTAGCGGCAGCTATCCGAGGATTCGAAGGAGCCTCGGAATCGGGAGCCACCATGATCTCGGGGCCAGACTTGTCACCAGTATCCTCATGAAGACGGCCGGTATCCGTCTGGCGGCGCACGCTGTCATATCACTCGCCGCCACATAACCACACACTAGTCACTTTATCCTTCACTTCTTTTCAGCACTGAACCATTCGAAACGCGGAACAGTACCGAGTTTCGATATTGCAGTAACACCCCGACAACGTGTCTGCACTGACGCGACTCGAGCGACACTGAATCAAACACTGACCGCTCAGATACACTGAATGTTTGTTGAGCTGCCATCATGATTCGGTCGATTATGTTGCCGTTCTGGGGCGCGGAGTCAGCCGAGCAACGTCGGAAACGACCGACTGTTCGCTCGGAGGACCACACACGTTATGTTGCCATCTCGCTCTTATGTTGAGAGGAGGGAAGGCTGCGCGGTAAAATAAAAACATTGAATGAAACAGCTCGCAATGATTGCCACCGGTTACATATGGGTTACGCATCGCCTTGACAAATCGTTGTAAATTGTCAGAACGCAGTAAAAATACAAACACACGGGTACGTAAGTATATTAAATGTTCCTGCAATGCCCGTCCGAGAAGCCATTCGCGAGTCTGAAGAAGTTTAAGTGGCAGTATTTTAAGACTCCTCGAAGCTGTGTTTGGTCGTGAACTTAAAGTTATTACATCCGCACAATTACCACAAAGAGAGGCCGTTTACTAGTTAAACATTATCTCTGTATACAGATAATAAAGGCGGATCAAACATTCGGACGCGCCGTATCATTTTGTTTACAGAGTTTTCTGAGTAAAAACTCGAACGAAAGCGCCCCCGGCGGGGCGGCGAGCGGGCTCTTTGAAGTTACCGACATTAAAAGCCGCCGGCGGTGATTTAACTAATGAATTTATTTAGCGGGCGTGCCGAGAGACTGCCGCCAAGTCCTTAACCACTACACAAAATATACGCCTATGAAAAATTTAACTACGCGGCCGCAGGATCGAGAGGTGCAGCTCATTTGTTAAGGTTCAACGGATGATTCGAAATAAATGACATCTTCACAAAAAACCTCCACACGTTAAAGCTGTTAAAATATTATATTAAGATTATTGACTATAGCCAAAAAATATGTAAAAAAAACATTTTTAAAGCCAATAGAAAAAAGAAATAATAATTTGAGCTGAACACAAAAAAAAAAAACATTAACTAAATGTTACTTAAATAAGACCAGTACATTTTATTTTAATAATTTAATGTAAGCACATTCGTACTTCGTACAAAAGAGTTCTTAGCATTCATGACATCAGGTATATGTTGCTGTGTATTTTCACAGTAATTCCTTGATAAGTCATTTTTAACAATGGCATCGCTAAGACCTTATTTGGAACATCTTACAATGGATTAGTTTGTCGAACGACACTCGACGACAACTTCATTTCACAGAGTTACCTTCCAAGAAGTCCTGGAGGTGTAAACGATTCTATTGAATTCAATTTTTATATCCAAAAAAGTCAATACTTTAGATAGATCTATCTCATGATATTAGGCACCGCAAATATCCCCTGACAACTGTATTATCATACAAGATAAATTGAATTTTACAGACTACAATTTAGGGTATAAAATTAAAAATCCTTGTCACAGTCATGGTATGCATCCAGGGTGGTTTTAGTAAGACATATTGACACTTCGGTCGAAAACTCAGCGGGGAGTCCTTCTATAGATGTTCTACGAACGCCGTGTGGGATACCTGATTGAGACCACAAAGGTACGTTTCAATTATAAATTATAGACATTAATGTACCGAATAGGTGTTTTAGTGTCGGTAAACCGAAAAAAAATACCACTTTAAATAAAACTTTGGAGTCCATCTTTATTGATGTCTATTATCTATGGTTTACGTCTTTCATTTGATTTAATTGTATTAAAATTATTCTTCAGACATCACTGTATTGTAATTTCTTTTAATTGTGATTATCTGCCCGTACTAAGCTTCGCCAGGGTGAATTTTAACGTGTTACATGCGCGTGAATTCGTTACTTGAAGCTTTCTAATGATGAATGCGTGTATTATATGCTATTTAGCTAACAAGCTCTCACTCTTTAAATCAATTCTGTTAAGAAATAACAGGCACTCGTTAGACTTTATTTAACCCACTAGAAAATAAACATACGTAATGTTAAATTTGTCTGTAATAAAGTAACTTTTGCAATTACGTTTTAGATTTAGATGCTAATATAGGTATCTCAGTGGTAGAGCCCGCTTTAACATCTTAGCACGAATGAGTCGGCTCGCTAGGTGCAATACCACGACCACACAGAAGACAGGCGTGAAGTGGAAGCAATTCCGCGTTTCGTCTGATGAGTGT
>LD688948.1:915230-926426 GCA_003118335.3 Papilio memnon
TCACTGCCACATCACATTTTGGGGTCATCAAGAGCAAACTAAAATGTTACTTTGTATAAAACAAACTAATTCTTAATAACTTAATTCTTAAAAGTAACTTTTTAGACTATAATTACCAAATAAATTTTTGGAAAGTAACCTATATTTCTTGGATATAATTGTACCGTGGTTACTGTCACTAACAGAATCAACAATGGATTCCAAGTTATTTCTTGTCAAAACATCTGTAAATAGAAATTTCTTAACAGTATCAAGTTAAGGAAAATTATAAACATTATTTTACGCAGCGTCACACGATAGCTATAGTCACGTACAAATCTTTACTCTAGCAATAAAGAGTGCTAACTGAAGTATACACAGTCCGCGAGTTGCATGTCATTACATATCGTACGACACTCGCCCTCGACCATAACACTACAATTTCGTAGCAATAACTACGCGACAAGTAAAAGCGAAGATAATTGATGTACTGTCGCCGCGAGTTAAACTTTATTGCTAGTTAAATATCGCCATTACCAACAATCATTGCTTTAAACGGCCATTTTGTATTTAGTAACTTTATGCGTAACTAGGGTTGCCAATTTTATTTACTTCTACAACTTTCATATTTTAGGTTTAGGTTAATTTAATGGTATTTAACTAGTGTTGTGAGGTTAAGACATATGTTATAATTTAATCTATTCTGTACAGTCTAAGCACTATAAATATTAATTAAAGAGACTCTACCACAATGGTTGCAAATAGGAAAAATGCACATTTCGAAGAAGTGTCTCACAATTTACGATTTAATTATTTTATGTTATTTGATTGACAACCCTAAAAATTCTGGAGGTGAATATAAAGTTATTTGAAAGGCATATCGACACTGTTTCTGCGTCTCTCGAATACGCTCTTTTATTAGTAGTGTTCATCTTTTACCTTTCCGAGATCAATTTCATTTTGTCTATTTGACGCAATGGGCTGTAGGCACGTACCAAGAAAAAGGGTATTAGAATACTCTGGGCTTGCTAAAGACATTTCTTTAAAACATATTATGACAATGCGTGAAAAATCGAAATAAAACAAGAGTCGAGAGTATAAATCTGGGGAAAAAAGAACAAAGATTATCAGAATATAGAACGATAAATCAAAGAGCGCCTAAACAACGTACCGGATATCCACAACAAATTACATAGTTTGCACGTCTGAAGGGACCGCCCAGCTTAATGTCTCTATATGGTTGGTGCAAAATGATGTCTGGCTGATTGGGCATGCCGCGCCGCTCGCATGGCGCGAAGTTTCTCGGTAGCAGGCGGCGTTGCTAAAGGATACCTTTTATCTCTCATAGAGTAATGTCTCTGAGAGACAATATGAATGTAACGTATTACTAATAGTAACACTATTTTTTCGCACAATAAGGCAGTATAGGATAATTAAATATTAATTAATAATATAAAATGTGAGATAATAGAGCGAAGAGGAAGAAATTAACAAAGAAAGAGTATCCCACTACCATGTGGGATATAAGCTAGGAAGACCGAAGTAAAATTTTAAAAAATGTTTCAGTATTGTTCCATTCAAATAAATAATTTCATAAGCTTTATAACTAAAATATCTAAAAATCTAGCATGCAACTAATAAAACTTGCGACATCTTCGTATCGTGACAGGTCTGCAGCTTATTCTTTGTCCAAATACGAACCAACAATGTATAATTTTGGGGAAGACAAGGTGATTAGGCGGCGACAGGCTCGATTAACTGTCGGCAAACTCGGTCAAAAGTCGGCTGAGGATGTCTCAAGCGGGTAGGTTCTTACCTGGATTGAAACCTTCGTATAAAAAAAAGGTCGACATATTACAGACAATTTAGAAATAACGACATATATAATTGCTATACATATCGCTAATTTGCTTTAAAATAAAAATATTGTGCACATTTTTTTGCCTTTGTGCAATTTCGCATTGAAACAAAAGGCAATTAAAGATTAGATTAAAGCCAATTAAAGAAAAGAGCAAACTTCTCTTTGATTCTGAGATGTGTTGTAATAGGTTAATGTTACTTAACATAGTTTGTTCGTTATTACTTCCTACTAAAATTATCGGCATTATAGTTTTTATCGTGGCTGCCAATAAAGTTTGATTGATAGCAAATGATCGATTGGATATTACTAACAGCTTCAAAACATGTTCGAAAGTAAAAACGAAAGAGATAACTGACCATATACCCAATTCCACAAAAATTTTTTTTTATTTCGTCTATTAAAATCTACCATGGGTAATCAGAGACGTGTAATTTTACTAAAATGTCACAAATTAGTTAAAGAACAACCTTCCTTGTAGATTTTAATCACCACCAATAAATCATGAGAGTTTTGATCATACCTCTTCTAACAACGAATGAGACGCAACGTCTTACAACACACCTTCAGAACGTTAAGGACTTACTTTAAGTTAAAAATGAAGTCAATTAAGTGCCGCGGTGTCAGAATACAAGTCGCCCTAATGATCGCCGAACTTCGAAAGAAGATGGCACTTTAAGAAGAAGAAGTGCTCTTCATTATAGACCTGAGAACCCTAAACTATTTTACACGTAGATCCTTTGGAAAATATCACTGTTTTCGTTGAACACTGATGCTATCTTCAAGTTGTGAAGACTCAACTTATTTTCCCTCTAGCGAGATTTTTATTAACTCCATTATGTACGTAAGCTTTTAAGTCATACTTATAACGTCTTAATCGTAAAAATAAATTGTTAATATAGCAAATCACTTTAAATATAATCAAAGCAATGTAACATCTATTTGTATTATATTTATTAACTTATGTCTGCTGTATTAAAAACTTAATGCTACGGCGTGCTAATTGACGTATAATATGAGTAGATTATATACCTACAGAAGGTAGCGATTTTGTCGCGATAAGTGAGGATGAGCTGAGCGTCGGGCAAATTCGGCAGCGGCGCGGCGCGGCGCGACTCTTCGATACATTACGCGACGCGCGCCAGGTGGAAACAACTGTGGTTTGCTAGACACATTTATTATCATATTATCGTGTCAAGAATAATAGAATTTCTGTATAAATTAAAATGTTATTTTTTAACGCTGATAATGTTTTCAAGTGAAAGAAATGCAAGATTTGAATGAATTTAAACGGATTCAAAGTATGTCTTATCTCTGTAATTACTTAGCTGCTCGTTTGTTACATTGCCATTGTGAACTGTTTATCTATTCTATTTCATCGTTAAGCTTCAAATTATTGAATAACTAATCTCCTTAGATTAAAAACCGGATATTGAAATGAGTGGCAGATAAATAACCTCTTTTTAAAATGTTGTCCGATAGACAACTAGCGATTTAATCTTCTTCATCAATCCGTATCAGAAACAAATAAAAAAGAAACAGTTAGAACAATTATAAATATAATTTGACGGCATATCGCGGTCCATAGGGCACGGGGAGCGGCGCGTCAATCGCGTCTCAAATCGTTTTTCAATCTCGACGTCAGCGTCAGACGGCACGAGCGTCAATCGGCGTATCGATGTCCATCGGTAGCGGCTAGCGGAGGTTGAGCGGGCAGTGGGCAGCGGGCAGCGGGCCGGCGCGGAGCAGCCCTGCAGCGTGGGTGGGCGCCGCGTGTGGCCGCGCGCTGGGTGGCCCGGCCCGCGCACACACACGCCCGCACCGCAAATAAACACGATCATCAGCTAGCGATACCTCACTCCGGACTCCGGATAGAGCGCGAGCGGAGCCATTGGAAGCGACGAGCCCCGACGCCCGTGCGGGGACCTCGCAACCTCGCATCACACCAACACACAATAACCTACTGACACTAATTGCCTAATCGTATTAACGATAATGCCTCCTACTATTTATGGTACGACTGCAACAACCATTCGGGCTGTAACATCCATAAACTGGCAACTTATTCACTCGTCGTTCATCACTGTATCTAAAAGTCGTAAGAGTTGACGATGTGGCATAAAGTATCAATCATTTATTACATTGTACACAGCCATCGCTGTCCATGATTATTATTGGACATTGTGAAATGCCATAAAGCAAGTTTACACAAAATTCGTATTCCTTGTTCGTCTTATTTAAATCCGTTCAACTATTAAAAACATTTGAAGTGTGATCACGATATTATAATGTATATACACTGTTTATATGCAGTAGTTGAATACAAACCTTCACATAATTTTTGACTGCTGTGACGTATCAAACCTCTTTATCTAACCCTATCCTCGTAATGTTGCTATCCTACTCTCATATCAGTTCAGGCCAAAATATTCCTTTATCTAGTAGAATTGTGAAGCAATTTGTAGTAAATGTAGCATGTGAATGGTAATGAATTGCCACAATCATTGACGATAAAGCGATTGTCACTTCGTTCTCATTTTAACTATCACTTGTAAAGCCAGTGGCTAGTACAAGTGAAGATAGACCTCTAGCGTAAGCTCTATGATTATTTTTAATCTGTCTTACCGTTCTTACTCGCCTTTTTGTGTCCGTCATCTTTATTGAAACTTATCTATAACTCTCTGTAGCATTTGCTATATCCTTTTCCCATCATAAAATAATTTCCTACGTTCAAGTTCAATACAAAATCCATTCAGTGTTACCGAAGCGAACCGCTGCATCGTAAATATTGTAGTAAGAACGGCAAAGTACGAGACACGAATGATTGTAAACACAACAAGAGTACAAGATACAATCACAAGACTTTTGCGGAGATGTTTAGTCCTAGGAACAAGTCAATTCGACACAAATAGACATTTTAACTATACTAAACATTTTATTAACAACACTTTCTTTTACACTAAAATATGGATTCATTGAATACTATACAAACCCCCTTTCTCTTACTACCAATCAACTGGACTTGAATAACTAGTGTAAAAATTTGACAAGCTATCGTATCTAAATACACGCACGAAATATAAATCACATTAGCCGACTCTGTAGCTCACGAGGCGTAAAATTAGTGTTGATTTCCATTGTCAAACCAATTATATAAATGCGTATATACATCCCTGTCATTCTCTTAAAATGAAAAAAGACAACATTATGTTTTAAGACGATTATTTCAGCAGTGGAATTTCTCGGTTACTCGTATTTACGCACGCGTGCTTTAAGTTCACGCTATGATTAACTAGACAACTAGTTATAGTGAACTCTAACTGTAACTGATATCAATCGGAATGGATTTCCTTGGGAGACTTATTATTTGTATTGATAGAAGCAAATCAAATAAGCATATCTAGATAAAACTTAAATAAAGATATTGAAGTTTTGACTCCAATTTCGAACATACTTTGTTGAGATAATTTTCATCTACAGTCAGAATAAAGAAAATTTATCTAGGCCTTGTGCAGTCATCACACTTATATCAATAGTGACAATCTACGAGTACTGTATTATGGTTTAATCTGGCTTTCGTTTAGCATTAAACATAACCTTTTAATTCAACCTTTTTAATGAAAATGTTTGTATAAAATTTAAAATTTCAGGCTTTTATTCCATAACTACCTTATTATAAATATAGATTACATCAGGGAGAATTTAATACAGTAATATTTCAAGGAGTCGTTATCCCCGGGAGGAGGTAGGAGGGCACGAGGAGCTCAAGAGGGACCAATCATTGGCCGGTATCGGCATATCTTTACGATGCCAAATTTTTAACGATCCTTATTCAGTCGCAATAAATTACCTTAACGTTGGCCGTTGAAATTCATGAACGGCGTTGAGTAAGTTCTTTTGGATAATCGTGTACGACAATCGTCGCCTCGGGCGGCCGCGGGCGCTCGCCCGAGTATTGTGCTGGCGTTTTTCGGATTTTTATGCATCCATTGTTTGTAACGGGCTGTTTTATTGCCCGGTAGCCTCCCAGCGTGATCGCGAAACAAAAGTAATACCGCTACGCGAGGGCTTTAATGACACGCGGCGTGATGCCAGCCCCTAGCCCCCTGGCCCCTTCCAGCAGTTCGTGCCTCCAACACTGCTCAATATTTCGTCGCGGTTCACTTTAAATTAAGTTCGTGTTGTACACCGCTTATATTAAAGTACAGGACAATGCTTTACAGTATTTTTTAATATTCAATATTCAGAAAATAAATATAAATATTTCTCCATTTCCATTTCGAAAAAAAAAACAAAGAAATCTACCATACATTGTCAGTTTGAACGTTGAAGTTGCCTAAGACTACAATTTTTTAATTAGGCAGCAATGTCAAGAATTTCTTGAAATTTTATTGCACGGAGTTCTCCCCAATTATCATTACGACCATAAACAATTAAAAAGGACTCGGGGATCGTTTCCAAATAATAATGTAACGATGACATACAATTAACATGCCATAGACAATTGCGTTCACTAATGACGGACCACCGGCAGCCGCGTAACAAAACTATAACTCAAAGCCGAAATACAGACACTCATAAAAACAATTAACTCCGACCGCTTTACCATAAAAGAGAGTAACATGACCAATCTCGGAGCAATTAAGGATTCTAATGGCAGGAAGGGATAGTAATGTACGTGGCCGCCGTCTCTGAGCGTTTAGTCTATGCTCCTAGAACAAAGATTATAAATTACAAATGGCCGCCACCTATTTGCCGCTTTATAGCCTATCCAGAATATATAATGAAGCATAAATAGTTAACCTACAAATAATATTAACGATCCCATTTAAAAATATTTACGACAATTCAATAATTACAAAACTTAGTTGAACGATTTGTTAATTATTTTACCGTAGACGTAAATTGCTATTAATTTTACAATCAAATTATTTAATTACATAAACTGATATAACTTGATTAGATATTTATTAACATATGCAGGATTAAGTTTGTAATTGTCGTAATATTCCATTACCTGAAATAAAATTTTATATCGGTTATATCAATGAAAACTATAGTACACTTCCCGTACTGAACCCGTAATTTCAAAACCCAACTGTTTAAATATTGACATAGTAATTACTTAATTAAATTATCAACCTTTAGAGCCATCACCCGATTTATAAAATAACCTATAAAAAGTATTAAGTTATAGTTTTACTTCAAAATCATGTTAACAATGAAACAAGCGACGCAAACACACAAAGAATTTGTTAGTTTCGACGTCAGACATGAAAGAGTTATCAGTTATCTACGCGCAGTGATTGATCGGACGATATATTCGAACAAACTATTCCGTTCTTCCGTCTCATAAACATTAGCTATTAAAAAACATAAAATATAAATTTGTTTTTTAGTTATCTAAAAAAATAAGCAAAAAAAAAAACCAAAAGTGACTATTATATTGTTAACTTAATGATTTAGAAATAATATTTGAGATTTTTATATGCCAACAGTTATTTACCAGATGTTCTGTATTCGTACCAATACTTTTACTTTCATTGTTCGATTCATAAAACGTTTATCGATATTAACAAATGAAAATGTAACAATTGAAAATCGATTCGATATTGGTGGTTGCATCAGAGTTCGTTGAAGACCGTCGTGGGTGGTCGGGGCAGGCCGCGTCATAATCAATTTGTATGCCCTTCGGTGAACGCACCTCCACCCCGCTCCTCTTTGCTTCCTTGCTTCTTGTATTGTAAGAATCAAACATTACGCCAGCTGGTACCTGGTAATACGAACTAAATGGATTAGGTGAAGTGACATAACTAAGGGAGTAACTAATGAAAATATGGATTCAATTTATCTGGAGGATAGAAGCTTGATGCGCCAACTATAAATACAGTGGGTTAAAGATGGGGAATTGATAAAACTATAGCGGCTCATGGTTAGCGTTAGTATGTGTAGGGGAATGCAAGTTGTACTAACTGCTTGTGGATAGTACACGCAGTGGTATATCTCGTATCCCTTTACACTTTGCCTATACTAAAATAGTTGCCAAATGACGAGCCTCCATAAACTTTGAATGGTACTGTATCATAGGGCATGGCACATGGATCTCCCTTTCGTCACGCACCCCGCCTGTCATCTAGAAACTATTTTTATAATGCCCGTGTGAATCGAAACTCTTCTATATGAGATCTAGTTTCAATTGCATATAATATCGACGATGTAATCTTATCCCATATCGAAGTTTGTGTCTAAAATAAATACACTTAATTATAAAAAATGTATTCCATCTTTCATACAAAGAAATAAAAATCGTATTTATATTCAGCGTTTTGACATCCCTACCCATCCTATTACTAAAGTTTCTGTGAAAAGAAATCTGAGCACAAACTTGAAAACAAAAGGACAAACAACGTATAAAAGTGTTATTTAGTTAGTGCTTACATTAACGCAGATTGTAAAGAGCGCATGGACAATCGATGCGGAGGTGTTATTCATAGAAATTTATATAATAAAGATACGCGAGCCGAGCCGGGCCACCCGCGTCGCAGCGCGCTCTGCGGCTTGTTTATGGTCAACTTTCGCAAACAATGCACCAATGCCCTGGTGTGGGATGGCTCAATTAGCACGACACAACAGATAATAGTCCACACAATAGCCCGTGAATACCTTCGTACCAGAGCCACCGAGAATGGGGCTAAAAGAAAAGATTTATGCCTTTTCTTTATCAAGCTGTCCAATAGTTAAGATCCTTTTGTCATTAGTCAGCGTTCGAGCTATGCTTGAAATCCATGAAACATCTTAATTATATTTATGTTATAATATACCTAAACTAGAGCTTGTTTTTTTATCTTTTCATTTCTTAAGTCGATCCTTTTCCCATGTCGAAGTAAACTCAAACAATGACATCACAGAAATCGAAAGTAAACAGCGATAATCAATCATTAACGAGTAATTGTCGGTCAGTGTGCGGCAGCTACTGAGAAAAACTGAAAGTCGGTTAATGTCGACCAACACGGAGGTTCCCAGGGACGTTTTTTGAACGTTTTCGTTTCGTCAAGGTGGCCGCGACTGCGACGGCTGAACAAACTCTCCGAGCGAACCATCGATAATTCACTCTTCAATCTACATTTTATCCACTCACTGTTTCCATTGTCCAAATTATAAAATACACAAGACTTGATACGATGATATATAACAACTTAAAGTAAACGTAATAAAGAAACGTATCATATCAGTCAATTTGCCCACTATAACCATAAACACATTGCTGATTTTTATACACATAAGCATGATCCTGGCATTATTGGATTTTTGCTCATGTTATTATGATTATTGTACTTAATAAATATGCGACGAGAGGATGGGGACATAAACCAGAAAGTGTTAAAATTGAATGTGGATGGCTACAAAGGTAGAGGAAGACCGAAGAAAATATGGTTGGATTGTGTGAAACAGGATATGCTAAAGAAGGAAGTGGATTCAGATATGACGGCTGATAGAAATGTATGGAAGAGCAGCACTTACTGTGCCGACCCTCCGTACAGATAAGGGCAAGTTAATGATGTACTTAATAAATATGTAATCGATAATACAAATCTTACCGTTAATAGTTCATGCTAAATACTCAGTCATTCCCGAACTCTATAATATTATACTATTAAAATCAACGTAGTACAATGGAAACAGTCCTAAACGTCAGATGTCGGTCACGGCTGGACCGTGCTTCCTCGTTCGGATGCGATTCGCCGACGCCGCGCGATTATTTACTTAAAGCCCCGCCGTACCCTGCCCGCCGTGAGAACGATCTGACTCGATTCCATCGTAAATAAACAATTTGTTTACTGTATCAATAACAAAGAGATACTTAAACAGTTTCCTGTGCCCGCTGCGACAGCTTTTATTTTACTACAACGTATTTTGCACGATTCGTAGATTCGTGTTTCTTGCTACAAGGAGGTCTTATTTGTAATCTATATCTATATCTATTACACTCTATACTAATATTATAAAGAGGAAAGATTTGTATTTTTGTATGTATTGAAATAACTCAAAAAATTTAAAAAAAATTACCGTCAGGAAGGTAATTTATCTGTGAGTAATAGGCTATGTTTTTTTACTTTCACGCGGGCGAAGTCGCGAGCAACAGCTAGTGTTATTATATTGCGGATACATTCTATTTGTCACATTAAACTGTGTAATTTTATTTATTTTTATTTTTATTTATATAGGAATGCCAACAAAACATATTAAAATAGATTTACATACAGTGGTTGAATCAGTATAATGAGAGTTATTACTTTGTCATCTTTTAATATTTTGTTAAAACTTTTTTTCGCATCCATTTACGATGTTTGTTCGTGTACTTGCTTACGACAGTTTTGAGAAAGCCCCCTCCTACAAATGGGCTAAATAAAAAATGTTAGTGTAACGAAGTGTCAGCCAGCGATGTGTTTGCTGAGACATTTATCGGGCCCTTGTTAGTTCGAGTGGCAGCGGATAAACAACGACCTTAATACCTCGTCTGTGGTATAGCTCCAGGATTTCGAGAAGTTTTGCATTGTTACAGAACAGGGTGACTATGAGTATGCACTTTCAAGGATTTTGATGTAATTCTGAAATTATTTATGTTATGTTTACCAGTAAAAATATGTTTTTATATACTAGCTGTTGCTCGCGACTTCGCCCGCGTGTCATTAAAAATATAGCCTATGTTACTCACAGATAAATTACCTTTATAACGGTGAAATAATTTTTAAAATTGGCCTGTAGATTTTGAGTTATTTCAATACATACAAAAATACAAATCTTTCCTCTTTATAATATTAGTATAGATGATGGGGAAAAAATACTACACTTTACTTATATTTTAATTTAAAATGTGATAATCATTTTTAAAAATGTACATAATAACAAAGTTTTTGATTAACTTTCTTTTATGTTAAAATTCTATAGCTACTTTTTATAAGCATGAAAATAACCGCGTTTAAAAAAATAATACTTTATCCTCGCCTTCCTGTTTATTGTAGTGTCTCTAGTTTGTAGGCATTGTATGAGTAAGCCGGTGTGCTGTGTACTCAGGGCGCGCACAGTAGCTGTCGGGGCTACCTGTGCTACGCCGGCCCTGTCCCCGCCGCCCGCACTCCCCCGGCAAAACAACGCGAACCATTCTTATCATACCTTAAAAATACTACTAAATCCTCAGGTAACACTCGGATTTCAAATCCAAACACCGCAATAAAACAAACCAAAAGATTCTAATCTATACTTAATATTATAAAGAGGAAAACTTTGTATTTTTGTATGTATTTGATTCACGCAAAAACTACTGCGCCGATTTTAAAAATTCTTTCAACATTAGAACG
>LD688948.1:944721-962780 GCA_003118335.3 Papilio memnon
AGTGTTTCATAAGCGCATTTTAAAATTTTCCTGTTATAAAGTAATAATGATCCTTGTTACTTATCAATAATTTAAAAAAAAATCATAAGTTTATTTAAATAATGGCTGATATGGATGAAGCTGAAATACCCGAAAGTGCCCGCCGTGTTAGTATAATGGAATTTTAAATGTAAAACAAATCGAACTTCGTGTTTACTAATCAATAATTTGAACTTTGTAATTACTAGACAAGCAAGTAAATGTTACTATATATACTGGTTTGGATTGAATCCATTAAATGATGGTTTTAGGTAACCAGACCGTCATTTGCGCAAGTGAAAGCAATCTTGGAATTTATGGAAAAACATCCAGACTTGGCTCAACGCAAACATAAAGATGGTATGAGTAATGAAAAGTTTAAAACACTTTGGATGGAACTATCTAATATAGTTAATGGTCTACAAGGTACTACAAAATCAGTAAAAGGTTGGATCAAGGTAAACTATGCAAGTCTTATAGGACTATTAATTGGTTACTAACTTTGCCTATCTTGATAGGAAGTAAGAATGTAAGTGTAACATTGTAAATCCTGTTTTATTTTTGACTTTATGATTATTGGGACCATTCTGTAGCATAGGGATTGCTGACATTTACTTCTTATATTGAAACTACAGTTTTCTGTGTGTAATGAATTTTGCATACTAAAGGTTTGTTGTGATCTAGAACCTAAATGCATTCAATAGTAGTAAGCAGTGTTCTTTAAACTAGCCTACTTGTTAGAATATATTGTGTAGTAGTAGTAGGGGCTACGGTTTCCGCAACTCCATGGCTAGTGCATATTTTGCGTGAGAACAGGACATGGGTTACTCCAGCCAACCCAGCTCTCCGAAGAACCCCAGCAAACTTTTATATATTGTGTAACTTCTATGTGTATTGTTATATTCTTGCAGTTCTGGTCAGACAAAAGAAGGAGTATAATATTAAAACAGAAACAAATAGCTGAAGGCAGGATAACTGATCCTCTGACAGTCCTGGAGTTACGGATTCTAGATCTCACACCTAATATTAAGAATACAAGTAAGTTTGTCTTTTTTTTAGTTTTACTCACTTATTATTTGTATTTTATAGCTTCGTCATCCTTACTTAGGGTGGGCTCTGGGCCACTTAGTGGGGAGATATTCACTATAGCTGGTGATCATCATGACAATGTATTTTATACATGTCACTGGCTGATAATGTCATTTATTATCTGTATTTATGGTATTTATGTACTATTGATGATACAAGCACATCTGTTTTAATAGTCTGTGAATAAGCCTTATAAAGGTGTAATTTTTAATATTACATTTTTATTAAATTCAATTAAATATATTAAGTGTAGAATTTGTTGACAGAAAGAAAGAGCTCTGTAAAACAAGAAGCATGCAATGGTGATGATGCTCTTGAGAGTATATTCCAAAAGGATGATGATGTGTTTCCCAGCAGTGATAACCGGTTGCTGTCTACAGATACTGATGAAAGATATACTAATGTGATGGAAAAATTAGTATGTTTGTTTAATTTGTAATTAATATTATATATAACTAGCTGTTCCCGTGTGGCTTCATCCGCGTTATATTATAAAAAAAATATTTCATTGTTTACCTACATTTGTCAAATTATCAATTGTAAATGTCAAAATGACATGACATGATGACAAACCATGGCAATTTTGCTTCCTTGATGTTGGCAGCAACTTATGGTCTCTTTCCCATGTTAGGGTTTTTATCCAAAATATTTACCCCCTAGGTTTAATGGCGTGAAAATATATAGCCTAAAGTGTGACGTAAGTGAAGGACTTTTTATTAAAAAAAGAATTATTCAAAAATATGCTGTAGTTGCTATCTTAGGCAACAAAGAAGTGTGTGTTTACGCTTTATTATATCAGTATAGAAGTATAGATTAAAAAAATAATTAACTACATCAACAAATTTGTTTTTTTTTCAAATGATATGTGTATTTGATTACAGGTAGATGTGATGGACCAACAAGCCCTTGCCTTGTCTCAAATGGCAGAAGCCGCTCTTAAAAGTTCTAAAGCTTTAGAACAAATGGCTGAAGCATCACATAAGCAGGTAATTTTTAGTATCCGTTTATTACATTTTTTTATTTTTATTACACTTAAAATGTAATTTAAAAAAAACCACTGCTACCTAATTAAAAGTTGTGTGGCCAATAACTGCTACGATTTACTTTAATCTTTGAGTTATTTTATATTCACCAAGGGAGACTTACTGTATTTAATTAGAGAAATCTACAGAGCTGCTTATTAAGTAAATAATTTCGATAATCAGGCTATGGCAGTTGACAGACTAGCGGGAACCTTTGAGACGATCAATGCATCTGTGTTTGATGTGAGGAACGCTATCATGAGCATTGATTTTACGATGAAGCGCTGCTACTCCACATCCACGCAACAAAGGGAAAACTCTAATTTATTCACATAGCATTAATCAGTATTAAATTATGTAAATGGGGTATTAAATAATATAAGTAAAATGATTTTTTGATTTCATTCATTTTCAATGTTTTAATTTTTATTAATATCAATTAATTCAATAATGACTGCATTTAGCATCATTTTTCACCTTCCTGTGTTTAACTTTTTCATTATTATAACTATAATACTTCTTCAAACTTGAAATACCTACCTCAGCGTATTATATTAAACTTCGCCATTTAAGTAAATAAAACCTTATTTTCAAATTTTGACTCCCCTACTATTGACCTTATGAAGGTTCAACGCTAACAGATAACCTATGCTCGTTGTTATACATGTTTTGGTTAATTTTTATGCAATAAGTTTCGTGATATAAATTATTTTAATAAAACTGAACTCTTTCGATAGGACCACACCTTTGCGATCTATCGCTCGAATAAAGCAATCTATACTTACATATAAAGATAATTTGCTATCTTATCTTGTACATACACTCAAAGACAGCGATTCTTACATTGCTCTATTTATGTGATAGTATGCGTCAGTGCGTTTTACTTGTTATTGGAACTAACAGTAAATCATAATGCTGAGTTACTGTAAAAGTGCAGTGGTGCAAGGAAAATGGGGTTGATATTTTTTATTATTGTGTACATTGCTGCGTGTGCGGGGGAAAGTGTTTGTCCAAAGCAATGCGACTGTGATATGGAAAATGAACTGAACAGAGCGACGTGCGTGGACCAGAATATCGTGAGTGTAGGGGTGGGGGTGCCAAAAGAAGTTCAAGTTTACAGCTTGAGTCATAACGTTATTAGTGAACTTGACAACTTTTGTTTCAAGGTAAGGAATCTGCTTTTGTTTTCATATTGGTTCAAGATAAAACAGTACAGAAACAAAAGCTTTTGCCATATTTTATCTTGATCTGTACAAAGAAAGTCTGTCAAAGCTTCAACTAATTTTTTCTTAACCTATAATGGTTGAAAAGTAAAAAAATATTCTTTAATTTCTTAAATCCTAGCATGCCTGCATGTGAATTGCATTTTACATTATTTTCAGGATCTAGGCTATACATCAATACAGATACTAAATCTATCTTACAATTTAATATTTTGGATTGGTCTGCACGCTTTCGCGGGTCTTGACAATTTAGTTTATTTGGACCTGAGCAGTAACAGACTACGTTATATACCAGGCGATCTGTTTTGGGATACGCCGCATCTGGACACATTGGATCTGTCGGGAAATGTGTTTGAGAGTCTGAAAAATGAACCATTCTTAATGCATACGAATTTGCAGGTAAGATTTCTTTTAAAAAATATTGACCAACATCTTTTAACCATTTAGTTAACGAAAATTTTCAATAACATAGTAACGTATTTTTGTTTTTAGATCTTAAATCTTAACAACTGTCGTATAAAATCGTTGCCCGATCGACTGTTTACCCGTCTGCCGAATTTAAAAAAGATAGATTTAAGCGAAAATTACATGATCTCCATAAATGTGGATGTTTTACGACCGTTGAGAAAATTGGAAAGAATAGAACTTCGTAACGAATATTGGCAGTGCAATCCGAGTTTCATAGCTGTCGAGTCGTGGATCGTGTCTCGCGGCGTCACCTACACCAGACAGTGTAAGAAGAAACTACCAAAAATGTCAGAGAAAATGATTTCTATAGTAACAGAAACTAGAGAACCAATTGATATCAATCGCGTTTGGAATATAACAAAGAATCTAACAGAACCGACGCTGTCACCGACCACACCTCTGACGCCGTTTAAGAAATTCGATAAAGAATTCTCCGCGTTTCAAGCGTTCGTTATTGGTTTAGAAGTGGGTCTTGCTATCGGCGTTGTCGGCACTTACATATGGTTACGTCAGTTCTGTAAATGCGGGAATTTGTTTTGCTCACGGAACGACAGACAACGTAGAAGAACGCGAAGACATAACGACAATGATTTGAGAGCTAATTTATTATGGAACAACATTTTGAATCCTAATTTGGAAACTCCACCTCAATACCGACGGCAACTGTCTTTACCTGAGAGAGAAGCAGCTAACGGTGGACAGCGTGTGAGGGAAACTGCGCTACAAGCTGATGCTATTAGAGTTCCAAATCGTTCAGAGACCCCGCCCCCGCCTTACAGTGAATGTAGGATCAATATTTAGGGCTTAAAGTTAAAAGACATTTAGTTTTCGATTGACTTGGAAAATGGTGCATTCGTTCAAAAGAGGATGTGAAATCATGGACTGTATTTTGTCTCGTTATTTAAAAGTATTGGTAAGAATTGGTTTATTTTATAATTATTTATAGAAATTAATTTATTGATTAAGCTCTCGTTAAAATTCTTTAATTTATCTAGATTTGTAAAATCTTTGTTATTTTTAACGTAATATATATGTAAAGTGTGGTAGAGTAAAATATAAAATAATGGTAAGTTAAGATAAGATAAATGCCGAGCATTAAAGTGAACGCACTAAGTCTGGTCTTTGTTAAGTTTTCTCTTGTCTGTTGCACTTTAATTATCTCTTTCAAAGATAAAAATGATATTTTACACAAAGACTATTGAAAAGTTTTATAAAAACCTACTCTATTTGATATAGGTTATTATTAATGTCATTGAATTTAAAAAATATGTATGGATTGTTTTTGTTTTTTGATAAATAAAACGAAACAGCTTCGATTAATTTTTACTTTATAAATATCAATATCACAATTCCATTCTACATCAAAAATTACAATCTGTCGAAATTATATACTTTCATAATTCTAAGTCAGACTCGTATTAAATAGAATTTAATATAAATTCTTATATAAAAACAGATACAATTTAGGTAACTAGATAAAATTTTGTACATGTTTTAACACAACCTAATGGCAACTGGAAATCAAATCACTACTCTATGGCATGCCTCTGGCAACACTGTTTCATATTCAATTTATATTGTCTATTAAAATATTTCGAATAAAAAAATATAAAAAATAAACTGCCATATGTTTTAATTAATTCATAGTTACTATTTCATTTTATACGTTTTGTCATATTAAAAAAAATATATTAAAACTAATGACTTACATTGTAAATTGTTATATTGAAAATACATCTCTAAAAGGAATGTATATTAAAGGTATCTGTCAATAATCAACTTAATTATTTCGAATACAGGAACATAAACGATGGTTTTAATAAAATTAAAAATATATAAAAAAAACAAATGTACGTAAAACGGAATTTTTAACTCTTATAAATTAAATATAAAAGTATTTTTTGAGTTAAATGTCTTAAAGTAAATATATTCTTATTTATGTACAACTTATAAATATATATTCAGGCACATCATGGCATGCTTATATAAATATATTTTAAACTATATTCAGATATTTTTTTCTATTGTACTATAAAATTGTTTAACTGAAAGATCTTAGTTCCTTGAGTCGTTAATTGTGCACTAAGGGTAGTTGTCAAAGGTCTTATATTTAAAATAGTACACTAATAAAGCTTTGAACTCAATATTGGGCACATCTTAATATAAAAATACTTTCAAATACATTAAAAAATCACTTAAATATAATTTGAGATGACAACAAAATGTAAATAATAGCAGAGCTTAGATATAATTGATGCAGGAATGAGTTGTTTAAATTATATGACCAATTAACAAATATATAAATGCTTTATAAATAAAAATGCAAACACAAGTAACATTTAAACATAATTTTCCTCTAACATCTCGTCTTTAATTTTTAAGAGATGTAAATGCAATCTAAAAATACAAAATAAACATGTAATATGAAATTGCATTTTTAAATAGATTTCACATTATTTCATTGATCATATGACTATTACAAGGATTGTAACATATTTTAATATTGACAACCCATTCATACATCTTTGTACCACTTATCTAAGGGCATGTACACGAAGCGTGCAGCAGCAGTCGCAGCATCATGCACTCACATGTCGTCACTGTCGAGCGCCAGCTGGCTGATGTTAACGTAGTCGGGGTGGTGGGAGAACACATCCACCAGCTTGCTGAAGCTGGGCCGCAGGTCGGGGCTGTACGCCCAGCAGTCCAGCATCACCTGGTAGATCTCGTCAGGGCAATCCTCCGGCCTCTCTAACCGCTGACCACTCTCAACTACTTGTATCGCCTGCAACATTAGTACAAAAAAGGGTTTAGGTAATGCAGTTAAAAATGAATAAAAAGTTATATTTGAGAACTTCAATCTATTAAAAAAAATTAGTTGTAATTGGGTTGATAAGTTATGTCCTAAACAGCTAAACGGATTTCTATGAAGTAGAGAATACTCTGGAAGAACACATAAGCTGCTAATAAAGTTTAATCGCGCGGGTATAACTGCTAATCTATACCAGTATTATAAAGAAAATATTTGTATTTTTGTATATATTGAAATAACTAAAAAACTACTGGGCCGATTTCAGAAATTTTTGCATCATTAACAAGCTACGTTACCACTGAGTAACATATTTTTCTCACAATTTTAATTTCAAGCGGACGAAGTCGCGTAATCGGAAATCTAGTAATTTGTATTTGGGAAAGCTGCGCCCAGAGGTGAATGTACAAACTGACGTCGATGCCGCGCATGTCGCCGTAGGGCTGCTTGCCGTAGGAGAACATCTCCCACAGCGTGACGCCGTAGCTCCAGACGTCGCTGGCGTGGCTGAAGGTGCCGTAGTTGTAGGCCTCGGGCGCGTACCACTTGATGGGCCACTTGCCGCCGCGGCTCGCGCGGTAGTACGAGCTGTCCGCCGACAGCGCGCGCGACAGACCGAAGTCGCTGATCTTTGCTTGATGCCTATAACACATATCATCATCATCACCATATGTGTCCACAGAGGGGCTCGGAGCCTACCCTAAGTTAGGGTGACTAGCCCATAGTCAACACATATAATTATATATAATCCAATTTAATGGAGATATTTGCACATATCACTGGCTGAAAACATAGTTTTTGCCTATTTTTAAACATATCTGTTAGAATTGATGACATTAACATGTCTGGTACAGCCTTATAAGGTAAAACTGTTTAGATCGGTTTGTTATTATTTGTCATTGCTGTCACGCAATCTATGAAAAACTTAAATGTTATTGTCTCGTTTCTATAGTAGAAGCTTAGATTCCAAAGTGTACGGTTTATTTTATACAGAGCCGCGTGTTACCTGTTCGCAAGCAGTATGTTCCTGGCGGCGAGGTCCCTGTGCACGAAGCGGCGGCGCTCCAGGTAGCGCATGCCGGCGGCCACCTGGCACGCCCACAGCCGCAGCTCGCCGCCCGCCGCGCGCTCCGCCTGCACCAGCTGCTGCAGCAGCGACCCCAGCGGCACCAGCTCCTGCACCATCGCCAGCGGCGGACCCTGACGCACAACACACATGCACAGTTCACACTTAGCAAGTTCAGTTCCAACTGACCACAGTAACGCTCTTAACTGTATTGGCATTTCCCTATCGTGATTAGAACACTAACTTGCGTCAGTGAGTTGAACTTTGCTTGTCGTACTACCCAACTGTACTAGCGAGTATGAATCAACCATTACGTAAATTAGACAAATTAGCCATTTTGAAATTAAAAAAGAAAACATTTTATTACAGGAAATATTATGGACGTTATACTGATGTTATATCGACGGTACATTCTCGAACTTTGTTATTTTAGTTTAGAACTTTAATTATTAACCCAAATAAATCCTTAACCTTAACTTTAATTATTTTAAAAAATAAATATAAGATAATTTAACATTTGTAAACCCTTGGTAAATAGCATATCTTCTTATAAAACCTTAGCAAAATATTTTTAAAACTTCGTACTAACCAATGAGACTCCAATAAGCCTGACGATACATTTATGTCGCAGCGACATCATGAGCCGTGCTTCAGCGAGGAACTCCCGCCTGTTGGCGGCGGCGTGCACCGCGTGCAGCGTCTTCACGGCCACGGGCTGCGCGCCGCCGCCCGGCGGGCTGTACGTCGCCCGCACTACTGACCCGAACTCCCCCTCGCCCAAGGTTGAGCCCAGCGTCAGGTCGCTCATGGGGATGAAATCTGTTCATAAATTATTTTTTTAGTCTAATAAATCAAATAATAAGAGTACGCCGGTAGAGGTAGACACAAAAAGCGATGGATGGATTGCGTGAAAGGTGCCAATCTAGAAGGAAGTGATGACTGAGATGACGGACGAGTTATTTGGAGCACGAGAACTCGGTGCGCTGACCCTACGTGACTATAGTAAGAAATAAAAGTACAATACAAACAGTGAAATTTTACTAATATAAATTTTATTTTATATGATATTTTATTAGACGATATTTTAATAAAAATATAATTAGTATGAATTCCAAAATCTTAAAAAAGTAAATGATTTTTTGTAAGTGGTCTTAGTCGATTTGTATACTACATATACTTTGTTTTGCTTTATTTTTAAAGTTGGCAATACTTGTATATTTATTTATATTGATTGCTAATTTTGTGATAATTAGAAATATCTAATTAAAATTTTTCAGTATTTGCTTCCAATATTATATGATATATAATCCGATCACTGTAACACTTTTTATAAAGCATTGAATAAAGAGCAAAAAAGCGGAAAGGAGATATTTGACAACCTTATATTATAAATGTGAAAGTTTAGATGGATGTTATAGTTTGTATCCTAAACTGCTGAACGGACATCGATGAAATTTGGCATCGATGTCGAGAACAGTCTAGAAGAATACATTCTCAGTTTCGTTTTTTTTTAAATTCCACACGGACGGAGTCGCGGGCGAAAGCTAGTTAAAAATATATAAACCATAATATTATAGAAATAAATATATAAAGCATGAAATACCTTGCAGTGTGGATAGCTGGCCATCGGAATTAACTGATATTTCATTGTAATTCTCAACTAGAGATGCTACAATACTATTATTGACAGGCACTTTGTACGTCTCGTTGTCTTGTAAATCTTCGTTGTTGTTGATTGAATCATTGCTAAAGTCAGAACAGAAGGAGAGATTCCTCGTGAGCAGATCGAAGGCATTGTTATTGGTAACTGGCGAGGGCTGAGTATCTCCCAAGATATCCCGCTTCACTAGCGACAATGTTTGGTTCATCCCTGCTCGTGTTGGTGATTTCTTCGTACGTGGCATTGTTGAGAACTGAAATCAAATTACAATTTTTATAGTAAGCCATAAACCATCGTCAATATTTAGTCAACACAGACTTATTAAAAACAGACAGGTTTTGTATGTTCCAAAATACAACCATAGACAAAAAATGACATTGTCAGCCAATAAAATGTATGAAAACATTTTCTCACTCTTATATAAATAGACTACACATAAGGTATAGTCTCTTCATAGAAATTTTAATATGAGGATGTAATTAAATTTTTATTCCTTAATTTAAGAATACCCAAGAAACAAGAGCAAGTAGACGTATGTTCGTGTGTCTGGCTACCCGTGTCGCGGCCGGGGTGTTACCTCTGGCAGCGGGGGCTTGGGTTTGGGCGGCACGGGCGTGAGCAGGCGCGCGGGCAGGCCGTCGGGCACGCGGCTGTAGTGCTCCACCAGCCGCTCCAGCGACTCCAGGTACGGCCCGTCGTCTATGTACAGCCATTGACCCTAATGTACGAGATTGTAGTTACATAACGAAAATATTTAATTTGTGTTAATATTGTTATATCATACTAATATTATAAATGCGAATATATAATGTTAGAGTTTGTAGCCTAAACGGCTGAACGGATTTCGATGAAACTTGGTATAGATGTAGAGGATAGTCTGGAAGAACACATATACTCAATTTTGTTTATTTTTAATTTCAGGCGGACAGAGTCGCGGTTGAAAGCTAGTATATTATAAATGTGAAAGTATAGATCGGATGTTCTCAAACAAATATTATCTAACGCCCACTTTGAATTTTAGTTATTTCGTACCGCCCTTCATTTCTTTTAACGATTTTAATAATTCGTTCACTATTAAAAATGACATATTCAGGAACACACATTAGGAAATATGTTAAACAAGATAGCAAGTACGTCTATTTAAGAAATGCATTTATTTTAGTTTTCGAAAATGAGACTATTTAAATTTTAAAATATGTTTTTAAAATAATTAATATACTATTTACCTCTTTCCTAATGATAAAGTTGTAAGGTGCGTCTTCGCTGAGCACGGTGAGCACGTACGCGCCGGCGTGCCGCTCGCTGTAGCGCACGAGGAAGGCGCCGTGCGCTCCCAGCGCCGCCTGGCGGCAGAACGCCTCCAGCGCGCGCACCGCCTCCTCGCGGCTCAGCGTGCCGTGGTACCACTCACTTTTACTAGTTTTTGGAGGATCCGGAGTATGATTTTCTAGAATAAAACAACCTTTTTAGTGATTTCACAATTTAGAGTTAGAAAATTAAATATTTTTAACCATAGCATGGTCATTGAAAAAACAATATTTTTGATGTATAACGTATTTCTTACTTAGCAACTGGTAACACTCCATATGTCCGTAATGTTTGGCGAGATCTGCTGGCGTTTCTTGTGCTATTGTTCTAGGACGGGAAGGCGCATTTAGTTTTAAGAGGACCTAAAAATGTAATTAAATGAATTAATAAATCTCCCCCCAACTACGTAAATTTAGATTGTTATGTAGACAGTGAAATATCATTATTTAGAGTCATGAAAAGGGTTTTTCACCTCTCTAAGTACACAAAAATGTACCAATTACCTTTACACATTCTATATGTCCTTTTTGCGCGGCGTCGTGTAGAGGCACCTTGCCGGTGGGCGCGTGCCGCATCTGGTAGTTAGCATTTCCCTTTGTTATGAGCAGCTCTGTGGTACTCGGCAGGTTGTTCTGACATGTGTACTAGAAACACAAATATAGAAGTCATAAGTAAAAGAAATTTTCTTTTAAAAATGTTCTTTCCATACATGAAAAGCTAGCTCAGTTTTTCACATTTTAAAGCAAATCTAATACAATGTTCCATTATTTTTATAGTTAAAATTAGATTCGTTACATGCAAAGGCGTGAATCCGAACGAGTCCCGCACGTTGACAGTGGCGCCGCTCTCGATGAGTTTGGCGAGTATGTCGTCGCGACCGGAGCGCGCCGCGATGTGCACCGCCGTCTGCCCGTCCTGGTTCTTGGCGTCGCGGCTGCGGTACCCGGACGCTAACAGCTGGGACACTATGTTGAGTTCACCTGCCTCCGTCGCACTGGAATTCAAATATATTCACTTACTTTCTAAAGGATTTTTGAGAAGATTTTAGTGATCAATCCAGAGAAATTTCTTTTGTAATTTATAATTTAAGTCTACAAGACACTTTGTTACCATTTCGTTTAAGGGTTCCCTCAATTATATACTCCCTACATTTAACATTTATCTATTAAGGTAGGTGCCAAGAGCGATGGACAGAAGAGGGCGCCACAGGTCTGTGAATCAGCTTCTCATAACCCTGTTTACACCCCCCTCAAATGTGTTAAAAAAGGGGCGCCGTACGCATCTTGCTCAGGGCGCTAGTAGCTCTAAAACCCATACTTAAAACAATTGTTTCAAATGGATTTTAAACAAGCAGTTAATATATAATCATTAAACAGTAATCAGATGTCTGAGAGTGGCTACTTAACATTCCGTTCATAATGATATGTTCAAACAAAAATAACGTCATTGAGAAGCGACCGTGTGATTGAAGTGAATCATTTAACATAAACAATGATTCACGAATGTCAAACACAGATGTATCTGGACGAATTGTAGTTAAGACATTCTACACTCCACCATCAAAACATTCCCAGCGTATGACTAATGTTATTTGTACATTTTAATCAGGTATATTGTTTAATTAATTCTAATGTAGTCTAAATTATGATTCAATGTTTATATAACAACAAAGAATTATATAACACTAGCTTTCGTCCGCGACTCCGTCCGCGTAGAATTAAAAAAACAAAAGTGAGTATCCTATAATATTATATTTGTTCTTCCAGACTATCCTCCACGTGTGTACCAAATTTAATCGAAATCCGTTTACCCGTTTAGGCTACTAACTCTAACAAACATCCATCCATCCATCGCTGTCGAACGGAATAAATAGTAACCTATGTCCGTCTCCCGGCTCTAAGCTACCTCCTCACCAATTTTCAGCCATATGCCCCGACCCTACCGGAGTAGGATAAGGAGATGATGATCATGATCGGTAGAGCCGTTCTTGAGTTATAAATAGTGTAACTAACACGACTGTCTTTTATATATATAGATGTGCAGCTGCTATTTAAAATATTCAATTCAATACTTGACAGGTAGACTTGGCAGATCTAGAACAATAATGATCTCTATGGAACCATTCATTTTGTTAAACCTTTTTATAATTTCATATCAACTGCTTATTATGTAATTGGAACGAAATGGGATAGATAAGCATCTAAAATTCATTCATAAATATTATTAAAATCCTTATCATCATCAAAAAGTCTGCAACAAGCTGTGTTTTATAATTAACTAGCTTTTACTGCGCTTTTGCGCGTGAAATTTGAAAATAATAAAAAGAAACAAAAAAATATAGCCTATGTAACTCACAGATAAATTACCTTTCTAACTGTGAAAGAATTTTTAAAATCGGCCCAGTAGTTTTTAAGCCTATTCATTACAAAGTTTTCCTTTTTATAATATTAGTATAATGTCTCAAGAAAGTTTTAATAAGTTAAGTCTACAACAGCTTAAATTTTTGAAATAATATATTTCAATGTATCAGAGTATTTATATATGCTGACTTTAATAAAAGTTCAAACTAACATATTCATAACTATGTTATTCATGGTATTTTTTCTGTACCCAGCTGATTTTATCACTTATGAATGTTGTATGCGAGACAGTGGAAGTACATATGTATATCAAGCTCTACATAAGCAGGAAATCACCAATAAACTTGTCAATGTTTATATCACATTCATATAAACTGCAGAGCAAGTAAAAATCAAGGGCAATAACCTGTATGTTGGTAGCAACTCAGTTAAACACGAATACATTTTTATTTTTTTAATGTCATACATTTTTTTTTCTTACCAGCCTGTATTTTATGACCATATTTGGATAAGTATTTAATTAAAACCTCTTTTATTGCTCTTTATGCTATTGTTTGACAATTAAATAAGAAAGTTATCAAGAAATTATTTTATATTTTTAACACTAGTTTTATTTCACTTTTTCTAAATTCACCTGCAAGTATTGAATCACCTCTATTGAATTAAAATAGCTTGTTTTTAAATAAGATATATAACTTCCTCTTAAACATACTTAAGTAGGTTGTTTTAATAAAGGACATCCTGTAGAACCTTTTGTTAAATAGAACAGACACTAAGTGAAAAACATAACAATATCTTGAATAGCTCAAACAGAAACAAATGTAAGACATTGCACAATCTTAAACTGTCTAGTATCAATGAAAAACAATTGTTCAATAGTGATAATCTTCAACAAGCATATTTATAAATCAGAGTCAATTTGTATAAGGACATGTGAAGGAAAATTAGGGACAATTTATGACACTTGACTTAATAGAACTTCCTTCTTCAGATAATATAACCTCTTATGGCAAATGTTTTACATGTTTGTTATATGCTCATGTTGTTTTAACATGATTAATTATAATACAGAAGAACATTATTATATCATTTATTACTTTTAATTTTTGCTTAAAAGTTGCTGGGGTTCTTCGGCGAGCTGGGTTGGCTGGAGTAATCCATGTCCGTTTCTCACGCAAAATACGCGCTAGCCGTGGAGTTCGGAAACCGTAGCCCCTACTACTACTACTTTAATTTAATGCATAAATGCAAAAACATACTGGACTAAAACTAGAACATTTGTTTTCAATCGCCAGATCTTATACTAATATTATAAATGTGAATGTTAATATGGATGGATGTTTGTTAGAGTTTGTGGCCTAAATAGCTGAATGGATATCAATGAATTTTGACTTAGATGTAGAGCATAGTCTGGAAGAACACAGGCTATAAAATAAATACTTTTGTTTTTTTTTTCCACATGGGCGGAGTTGAGGGCGAAAGCTAGTAGTTTATAAATGTATAAATTTAGAATTACTTGTGATGTTTAAAGATTTTTAAGAAAATATATAGCAGTAAAGTCAAAAATCATAATTCCAATAAGAATCTATTTTCCTTTCTATACCAGAGACAACTTAGAAAATGAACTTACCGATGTAATAAATTTGTAGTTCCTTGTGTTCGAGATTCATGGGGCGGAGGTTGTCCTTTGCAGACCACAGACAAGCGAGTAACTAGGCCATTAGAGTCTCCACGGTAATGCTGGATCAATGTATCCAGTCCGTGAACAGTTGTGTGTTCTTCTATGGAGAAAAAGGCATCTTCTCCATGTCTCCGTATTTGATAGTGGACCACTTCTCCCTGAATAAAAGTTACCATTTTGTGCTGTAGTACTTTGTAGTTAAGACAATTACATTTTATATTGACATTTATTTTTAAAGGATTAATGTAATAAATGGACACACAATTAAATTAATACTATCCAAGAAGTACAAAACCATTTTTAAAGTTGAAGAGGTTAGAAAACTATTAATTATATTCTTACCTGATGTAAAACGGAAAGAACATAGTCTCCAGGCGATGTGTTACTTTCACGAACTAAGAAAACACCATCTTCACCTTCTGTAGCAAAATATAAAGTTTTAATAAAGTTTACTCAAAACAAGTATCAAATTATGTTAATAAGTATTTACCTTCTTTTAATAGTATCTCCGCATTTTCTCGCGATATTTTCCCATGAAACCAGTTTACATTATCTTCTCTGTTCATCCTCAACAAAAAAGAATTAGTCTGAAAGTTGAAAGAAACCTGCTTTGTAAGTGTCACACATCAAAACTTTTGAACAGTTTGCACAATGTGAGTTACTGAACGAATAAATAATTCACAGTAAGTTTAAATCAATTTATATCAATAACTTTTTGCTACCGCTCATTTGTATTTTAGTTTCAAACAATTTACAAACAAAACATTTTATAGATACTTTGATACGTATCGTAATATGAAGCAAAATTCGTTCTATTTCTTTCTTACTAATGATAATAGACAACTGATTAACCGAATTATTTAAATAAAAGAACACAAAAAGGCATCCTTGTTTTCACTATGTATGTTCTATGGCGTCAGAAAGAGACGGGTATAGATTTAGTACCATTTCCATTTATTTGGATTATACGCTGTAAACGTCAGATAACTTTAGTCAATTAAGAAACTTTTTTAAGTTTAAAATTCTTGGAAATCTCCTTTTATCAAGCTATCGCTTTCTAGAAGGGATTAATTACATAATTTCTAGATAATAATTAATAACTCACCTTCAACAATATGAATGACGTCATGGTTGTTATCATTATATCCAACTTTAGAAGCACAAAAATATTTACAATTGGCGAATTTAATATTCCTTTAAAAAGGCTATGTATTTACATTTTTTTAATTTGCACATTTTAAATTAAATTACATTTTATATTTTAGCACAACTTATTTTAGTTATATACTTTTAAAATATTCGCAGAAACGAAGTGCGTCTAGCTACAGCCGGCAGACAGGCGTGAGGCGCGGTATCCCCGACTCTGCCTTCCAACGAATGACTCATAGCAAGGTCAATTCCGAGAAATGAATCACCAGTGTACTCAGTTCAGCAATGCCATAAGTAGTACGCATTCCCTCACAACACAACTTTGCGTCGTTCTTTTAATTTGTATATAGTAAATACATACACAATTATATGCTAAAATTAAAGTAGTATTCAAACTCGCAAAAGCGGTTCCCATTGCGATATTACTATGCACTAATGCAAATATTCCAATATCAATCAGCAACTTATTTCTCCTTAAAACATTTATTTTTATCATTTAGTTATTTTTTTTAAATAAAAAGATGTTATAAATGCATCGGTTGACAATAAATCGAGCTAAGAAAGTTGCTACAAGACATCTTTAATAGTGTTTCACATTTTCCTATTTTTGTTCGGTATGAGGATAGATGAATCTATTATAATAGACGACACTTGCTGAGGTGCATCTTAATTCTACATCAAGGATGACTGGTGACAGTAAAAACGATTAGTATGGTATGCAATTAATTAAACATATTTAAAATGTTTTAAGTAATATTATCCACATACGCTAGTTTTATTTTTTATAGTAGCACGAGCATTACCATAGATATTTCTAATGTGACAAAGAGATGTAGAAGAACTCTATTCTATTCTATTTCTTGTTTATGGCTCTTCCTCAGCGGATTGGGCCAGTGTCGAGTGTTTATGGTTATAAGAAGAACTTTACGTTTTATAATACAACCTACACAAGGTCACCTTTTCTAATATGGGAAGGGTGTATTGGAAAAGGGAATATTATAACGCCATCACACTGCCATCCATGAAGACTGGGCCAAGCATCTGCAGCCATTGAACTTAAAGATGTCTGGAAGTGGTCACTTCGCAATTCTAGCGATATCAAGTGTCCGCTTGTTCGGTTGCTACCTTGTATAACATAGAATATTCATCATTTAATTTATGTGGCTAACTAAACGTAAATATATTACAAACGACGGTAGTGTGACATTTGTTTTCTTTTAAGTTATTTATGGTGTTGCAACGCTCGGTACGATTAAGTTTAGAAAGTATTTGCTATAGCTAAGTGTACATGTAATGATTGCACAAACCAGTCCAGCTAGAGGCATGTTTACCTCACGAATGCAATGTTTATTTACTTTCATTTGGCAGAGTAACCTCACTGCGAACTGCGAAGAAGAACGAATGAATTACGACACAAAATGCCATTCGGTTACAACTATTACTTTAGAGTTTGTAGGTTAATTGATAAGACAATCGTAATAACGCATAATGCCTTGTAANTTCGGTACAAACGTGTCAATGTTTTTATCATACGGTATCTGGCAGCGTTCTTAAAATAATAAGCCGTGATTAAAGTTCATGAGGCAATTGTGCGCAGTAGTCTGTGAATTTTAAATCCAAAATAAAATCATATGTGATATGTTTTTACGAAACAATTAATGAGGCTACGAAAAGATAAAGAGACTTTGTATTTAAAAGTTGTTCCATTGTTTTATTTGTTTTTCACTCATCAACGAGCTATATTCAATTCTATACATCTGAATCTATACAATATGGTATATCAAATAAGGTGCGTAAAATATGCTGTGTGCGTGTATGATCATTCACAACATACGCATTCATTTCCCGATGAAAAGCGGCCTGGCCACTTTGCAGTATGTAGAGCTTGCAGTTGCCGTAGTGATTACGTCATTCCAAATTTTCTCGGACAAATTTTGTGACCGTAAAAATCTTCGAAATTGATATTATTTTGTTACGTTAAATTGATATTTTGATGTTTAGTAAACATGGGGCGTATAAGTTAAGAAAATCCGAACTTTGCATAGATATGTACGACTCTAAAAGGTACGTCTATTATATTATATAATACATTACTTATGTAACAATAAAGCGTACTAATATAATACTTGTAGCGACTAATAACGCTACGATGTAAGAAGAAATTAATATTCTCTATATATATACACTAGCTGTTGCTCGCGACTTC
>LD688948.1:988817-1085810 GCA_003118335.3 Papilio memnon
TTTTGACATTTGCAATTGATAATTTGACAAATTTAGGTAAACAATGAAATATTTTTTTTATAATTTCACGCAAATGAAGCAGCACGTGAACAGCTAGTTTCGCATAAATTAATTTCCGACTCCACTACACGCAGAATATTGCATAAAAAACAAGTTAACTCGTCAACTGTTAAACGATGTCAGATTTGAGTGTTAACTCGGTGTGTGAAGGTCTATCAACAAAATATGGAAATCTTTTGTAAAGTTATTTGACCCGATAAATCATAGCGATAATAGTAAACTGTTTACATTCAGGGCTAAATTGCAAAACATTTAACACATGCGTGTGATATACCATATTTATTTATTGTTGCTTAAAGTATTTGCACTACAATAAGTAAGCAAATATTTGTGTTTACTATTTACATTGTAGTAAGTCTACTTAATAAAACTTATCAAATGGTTTCTTTTTAACTATTCTGAACACGCGATCATAACTTGTGTTGCCAATTTGAAACTTAAATGAAAAAAAACTTAACGTAAATCCGGTACATGCAGAATGCACACGAACATCTTGTTTTGACTCTCAAGATGATAACGGCTAGTGATGTTTTCGCTAATATAAAAACAAGTTTAGCTTCAAGGGCGTAAAAATCCGCAAGATCTTCAAACATTGTGTAATAATATGTGGCGAAACACGATACATAGGTTTGGTTTAAAGATTTTAAACTAAAATAAGAATGCATGAAAGATAATTCTAGGTCTTTCAGGTCAAATGTATTTTGAGTTAGTAATGTAGAGACAAAATTAAATGAGTTTTGTCCTAGAAAATAAACAATGCATTGCATATAAGATATCGGCGAACTGCAGGATTGTGAAACTGAACAATGTGTACTTTGCATACGAATTGCCTTTAAATGTACTCAACACAGACCCGCTTAGACAAATAAAGTTTACACAGGTAACTCTTGCAGACACTCATAGACGATTAATGCTTAATTACGCCGTGACTAAGTGACCGTATAGTAACAAGGTAACGACTAAAAGTCAGAATTTAACTTAAGTATAGTTTTTTTATTATACAAAAGTTGAAACATAACTAAACTCGTTTACTATAGCATTGTTTCCCACATGGTGTGTTCACCTGTAAATTTAATTGTAATTTCTGTTTAGCATAATAGATGGCGTTCGTTTATCGTAAAGGCGAATTATGCAAATATCAATTAACTGATTCATAAACATCACATATAAAAGCAATTTTACTTCTAGATTTCAATTTTAATACGATGTTTCGTAAACTAGTTTTTATTGTTTAGATATAAAACAAATTAGTCAGTCAATAGTTATTTTACCAACAAAAAATGCCTTCTCGTATAAGTTCAATAACTTTAAAAAAGTGTGAGGTTATGTACTTTTATTTATCATTTTTAAAGTAAATACATAGATTACCTTGTGAATACTCATAAAATATGAGTATTTAGTTTTTTCTTGCAACAATGTAACTTGACTGATTCTAATAATCCTTTGTCCTTTTAATACTGAAGGTTTATGTTATCTGTCATAAACATTAACCTTCTTAAAAATAAAACTTTGCTTTTAACGTATGTCACATTAATATAAATTGCACAAATATTTCATTAGTTTATTTTGAATAAATAAAAGCAACAATATTAAAAAAATCACATGAATTGCAATGTTTTTTATTTACAAATCTATAATACATGTTTAATCCTTGCCATAAATACGCGAAAATGAGTTTTCCAAATCTAACTATACACATTACTATGCTTGTTAGTATAACTACTTTAGGATTATATGAATTCGTAATTGGAATGTTTATGATAATTATATTTCTTAAAATTTGCGATCCGACCTTGTATGTCTAAGAAGCTAGGTATTTAATAAATTCCATGTAGTTTTAAGAAGTCATATTATACATTCATAACGTCCATATTTAAAATGACCAAGTAAACCATACGAAGCAGTGGTAGGTTAAGATATTTAAAGGTAAATGTGTTAAAAAAATTTAAACATTTTTAAAGAATTCTTCATGACGTACCTGAAAATTTTTATATCTACAGTTTTCTATATAAATGCTTATCATAGCATGAACTCTAAAATCACTCCTCCCTTACATATATCCTTTCTTTACTCCATAAGTTCTTCCGTATATCTCTACTTAATAGTTAAACTAATTTAAAAAGTTTTTAAACATTATGTAAACCATTTTTTTTTAGGTTATTATGATTTTCAATTCATACACTTGAGTATTATTTTGGCTTCAGGGTCGAGTGGTGCTTCTCAACGCTTCAGTCGAAAGCATCCACTTAACATGCTATTTTAAATTTTATTCTTAAAGTGTTAAGGCTTAGAGTAAGATTAGTCTGATAGTTACGCACTCCGTATATGGGCAGGTCCTTGCGTGGATTGGTGTCGCCTGGAGATTACCACTGCGTACATTTCGCATGGTATTTCGTAACGGAGCGAACACATCTCAATTATATTACAATAATAAAAATGTGATAAAATGTTGTCTGAAATCAAATGTCTCTTTAAAAACCAATAACTAAATAACTATAAATAAAAGTGACCTATTACCTATGAAAATTAACGTAACAGAAAAGCATTAGAGCAGGCGCGCACCTTTGACTAAACTGTCACATAACTGTTGTGAGATTTTCGATTGTTTTGCAGCCAAATCAACTGTTTAGTTGCACAACTAAAAATCAAGTAGTGTTCGCAACTCCATATAAGCTCATAGGAATCAAAGCGAGACTAAACAGTTGTGCGATAGTTTACTCAAAAGTGTGCGAGCGCTCTTAAAATAAACAAAAGTGTATGTCATAATATTATTAACAATAATTATTAAAAATTTAATTCTACAAAATGTGAAGGCAGCAAATAATAGATGGGTAATGATTCATGACATTAGAATAAATCAGTAGGCGCCAGATATTAAACCTGCCGAAATTGCAGACAATGGCAGAGTACGACCCACGCTGCGATGACTCAAATGCACTACCATAACAATTGCTTATATCGAGTACTCCAAACTCTTGTGACATTGTATTTCAAATCTTAATGTCATTCTAAACAGGTGACGCAGTTTTTCTGACAATCAACCAAACCTATAGATGATTTTTACGAATTCTCTGCATTCCATTATCAAATCGTATATAGCTGCAAAAAGGATTTAAAAGTCCCAGTGCTTGTTATTCTATTCAAGGTTTTATGTAATAAGTAACGAGTTATCTAAAAATAAATATTAAATTACACGTTATTACCATTTCAAAGTTTAAAGTTGCAAACAGTCGTAAAATAAGTCCATTAAATTCTAATGTTAATTGTTCTTTAAATATACGACATAATGTGACATCTATGTTGAAATATTAATTGCAAAGGCTTTAAGAAGTTGTCATTGCCACATGCATGTACAACACTAGCTGTTCCTGTGCGGCTTCATCCGCGTGAAATTATAAAAACTTTGTTTTATTGTTTACATTTGGCAAATGTCAAAATTCAAATGCACAAAGACAACTAAGGTCTTTGACATTGACAATCTTGCTTCCTTGATGTTGGCAGCAACTTATGGTCTCTTTCCCACATTGGGGTTTTTATCCAAAATATTAACCCCCTAAGTTTAATAGCGTGAAAACATGTACCCTAAAGCGTGACGTAAGCGTAGGGCTTTTTATTAAAAAAAGATTATTCAAAATGATGCTGTGATTGCTGACATCTTAGGCAACAAAGCAGTGTGTGTTTACGCTTTATTATATTAGTATAGATTGAGTTATTTTCGTTTGTCACGTTTATTATTTAATTCACCGACACGAAACAATACGATGTATTACAGTCACAAACTTGATAGTTCAATACTAATGTTGGGTTGCATATGAATCCACGCCGAAATAATTGTAAGAACCGGCCGAGTTAACACCTCGACATGCGCAGGCAACCTTTGCCATATTGCACCACAAAAGGAATTTGTTTTGAAACATACATTCAAATTGAAAAGCATTCCAAATTAATAAATGATGTGATATTTCGCGGGATATGCGGATTAGTTATTATTAAAAATATTAATAATACTCGCCATTTTTCTAAAATGCACTCTTCTCAATACAATTATTGAGAAGAATCAAGCAAATTTGATATTTTTATTGCCGATAAACATCATTGATCATTGATTTGATTCAAGATTCAAACCATAACAAAATATTTTCGATTCTACTGAATTTCTACACCTTAAATAGCTGAAAAAACGGTGATTTGTCAGTTTTACAAATAATCTAAAAAGTTTTAAAACGTTCTAAAAATAATAATCTAATTACAAATAATTACCAGGGACTATGAAAAACAATAGTTTCTGAAAAGGTTGTCTACCCCTGGATTAAACTGCATCGTAGTTATTCGGTCGTGTGGCCAAAATTATAAGCTATGTTTGAATTCAGGGTTCCTTTTTGTATGTATCGAATAACATTTCCTTTAAATCTTGAATTACTTTGCGATTACTGTTTACGGCACTTTAATTGGTATATAATTGTTTGTTTTATTTATAAATTATACTTTAAGTACAATATTAGTGTTGGCATTTAACGTATTAATGTTTAGTATATTTGATGTAAGTGAAATCGGATATAGTCAAAGATAAAGTACAATTATACGAACATTCCTCAAACAGATGTTAAAAGTCTACACAATTGGATACACTTGAAAATATTTAATTTGATAAAACTGTTAATTATGTAAATATTATTCCTTATCAGCGTTCCGTTTTTAGATTCGCAGATAAAAAAAGTATTTACGGATCTGTGACGGCTTACACAACATGACTGGTGATATACTTTCAAATAGTCCATTGTTTTTATTACACGACTCGCCCGCGTGAAATTTAAAAAAATAGCCTATGTTACTCACGGATAAATTACCTTTCTAACGGTGAAAGAATTTTTAAAATCGGCCCAGTAGTTTTTGAGTTATTTCAATACATACAAAAATACAAATCTTTCCTCTTTATAAGATTAGTATAGATATAAATAAAAACGTTGAGTTTCGTCGATTTGATTTGCAATTTTTTTTTTTCAATGGATAACTAGTTACAAATTATTATTCTTCTGTTTATTTAATAATTATTCTGTTTAAAGTGGTTGATTTTATTGCTTCAGTTATTAATCTATATTGGAATTTGAGTAAACAGGTTTTTTCTACGAGTAATTCTATTCACAATCCCAGATGCGAACAGTTGCCAACATTAAAAATAATAGTAATGAATCGATTTGACAGACGCCATAAATCTCTTCAAGCATTTAACAGCAACGAAGAGTAAAAGTTCATGGTTGTATAAATGGAATATCTTTGACACACCTTATTGCTAAATCGTTATATCTAGTTAAGCTACGTAAAGAGGTTCACATTTAATTTTTTTATGTTTACCTATTTTTAAAAATCACCGATATTTGTCAGTAGTAGTTCCACTAATTTTCTGGATTACGGTACTTAATTTTTTGCACATAAATAAATATAAACACAGTTTTAACAGATCTTTATCAATCTTGTTATTGTTAGATTACTCAGTCCCGTGACTATTATGTCATCATAGGTTATTATCAAGTAAAATAATTGCGTCAATCCCTGTATCATTTGATTCAACACTTCCTGTTCTATTTATTTTATATCTATGATAACTATCGGCTCAAAGGTATAAGATAAAATACGAAAAAAACAATTACGAAATATAATAATGGCTTGATCTAAGATCATTTCCATTTGCCTTTGCTTAAGAGAATTTAACCGTATTAAAAATCATTATCTTAACTTCTACTCCTAATAAAATAACAAAACGTAAGTGCATCCTGTATATGACGGTATGAGCGAACTCACTAAGTTATTGTAAAAATTATTAAAAACCTAATACTACCTACTGTTACATTTTAGCATAGTACCCAAAGTGTCTGGACAAACCCGCAATTGGGTTTATAGACGCTTTTATTTAATTATGTATTTTGTATTATGTGTTTGATAAATATATAAAAAAAAATAATCTATATTTAAAATTATATTTTTATAAATGATTGTTCTAGAACGCATAAATACAAGGGTTTACTCTGTTCGTGTTTAGAATAAATATTTATATTTATTAAGTGTGTATTTTAAAAATTCTATTAAATCAATTTATACATCGACAGTTGCGATATGTCAAAAACACCAATGTGACATGAAGACAAACAACGCCTGGCGGCAACAAGCTTGCAGCGATTGTACCGCCTGAGCTGTGTACGAACCAAACCAAATATTCAATAGCCTCGCAATGTACTTAACTGTATTTAACTGTTAAATATTACTAAGCCTTTTAATATACAAATGCATACAACAGCTGATTGTTTATTGTTACGCCTATATGAAGTTACAGTAAGAATGTAACATAAATCTTACTAATATTATAAATGTGAAAGTTTATATGGATGGATGTTTGTTTTAACAAAGTTGTTTGTATTCTAAACTATTGAACGGATCTCGATGTAATTTGGCATGGACGTAGAGCATAGTCTGGAAGAAGACATAAACTACTAGCTTTTGTTTTTTTTTAATTCTACGCGGACGGAGTCGGGGGCGAAAGCTAATATTATAATAAAACTTTAAACTAGGGTTTCATAAATAATATTTTAATAAACTTTAGTCCCATTTTATCCTTAGACTAGATAGAATATATTTATTGTTATTAGTGTAATATTAATAGAATGTACGAACACATATGACTTATTAATGAGATTGTATCCAAGGTGTTACTGCAGTTTGCATAATAATTTTCCTTACAATTATTTCAAACATTGGTTACCTTATTGAAATATTAGTGCCCTGTACAGTCGTGACTCATAAAACTTAATTTGTGTGAGAATTGGTTAATAAATTGTGTAATTGATCCAAATATGTCGAGAAGCAGGATTCTGCTCTTTCAATGTATCTAATGGCTTTTAGATGTTATATAGGGTGGAGATAAAATATTTGTAATTAAAAATAATATTTACCGGAATGCAGCGTAAGGAGAAAAACAATGTGATCATTGATGTAATTTAAACCGTGTGTCTAAAAAAGTTAATTTAAAAACAGTTGTTTATATCAAACCCTCTAGATATTATTCTTTAGAAGTATCTACAAGAAGAATGTTGTGCATCAAATGCAGAGGATATGAGGTAGTCGTGGACACTGCCTGTAGAATTTTATTAAAAGGGCGAAGTTAAATATATTTTTAACACTTTTACCCACCCTGTATAGTAAGCGCGTTTATCACTAATAGTTATTAACGTCTTCCGTTTTTGTATTATATTGAATTTGATTATGTAGATATTCATCATCATCTTCCTCCTTATCCTACTCCCGTAGTGGCGCAACAGGTTTTTGTCCTCCACATAACTCTATCATACGTCATCTCAGTCATCACTCCCTTCTTCATCATGTCACCTTTCACGCAATCCCTCCATCTCTTTCTAGGTCTATCTCTACCGGTGTAACCTTCCACACTCATAACTAACGTTCTCCTTGTTACATGCGATTCATCCCTCCTCATAACATGCCCATACCATGCTAACCTTTTACTCCTTACCTTCTCTACCACTGGGGCTACTCTCAAACTTCTCTAATATACTCATTTCGTATTTTATCCAATCGCGTCACCCCAAACATCCATCTTAACATCCTCATTTCTGGCACATGTAGTATTATGTAGATATTATGGACTAAATTTAAAAATTAATGTAAAGCACTAACGTGGCTTTATGAAGAAAATAAATTATTCACAAAAGCAGTAAATGTTATTTCCATAAGCATTGTAATAAAAATTAAGAACACACTGAAAGGTCAACACTAATGGACTAAAGGTGAACTTTTTACTAAAATATAATTAAATAATGACATTGAATTTTAAATAAGTAAACATTCGGAATCTGGTTTAATTATGCATCATCTTGTTTATTAGCATTATTACTGGTAGCACATCTTTCGCAAGTTTTGCTTTAATTTTTTTTTATTGTCAAAGATGTCATTTATTCTGAATGTACTGTAGACCAATCGCATTAACCAGATATCGACAAAGGGCAGGTGTGCCCTATATACAGGCATTTAAAGAGAAAGGCGACAAGCCTGACCCAATTTTATAGGCACTTACTGATCAATGCTACCAGGTTCCATGCAACAAAGAAGTAAGTTAATTTAAGAGTTTATCTATACTAATAATATATAATAAAGCGTAAACACACACTTCTTTGTTGCCTAAGATGTCAGCAATTACAACATATTTTTGAATAATTCTTTTTTTAATAAAAAGCCCTACACTTACGTGCCGCTTTAGGCTATATGTTTTCACGCTATTAAACTTAGAGGGTAAATAAATTGGATAAAAACCCAAATGTGGGAAAGAGATCATAAGTTGCTGCCAACATCAAGGAAGCAAGATTGCCATGATTTGTCATCATGTCATGTCATTTCGACATTTGCAATTGATAATTTGACAAATGTAGGTAAATAATGAAATATTTTTTTATAATATCACAACAACTAGTATATGATAAGTAATAAAAAGTAAATGTAAACTTCTGCGTAAAGAAAAAAAATCTTTACGTAGTTTCTAGACGTTTGAAAAATTCACAAGAAATCATGCAACAGCTACGGCTATCCACTACCGCTCTGGGCTTACTTCTAGAACGTTCTCAACAAAATTAACCAACACCTATGAAGTAACAGATAAATTGTTGTACAGGTCTTGAATAACAAGCTTGTTTTTCTCACCTATAATATTAAATATGACCCGACCTGTAGTTTATTAATAGTTAATGAAACAAATGCCTGACAATTACGTATAAATCTCGACTCGTCTACAATATGTCGTCGTCCTTAGCACGCTGGAACTTAACACTTGACCGTGCGTGTTAAATAATAACTGACCTAGTACTTGAAGGCTCCGTTCATCATAAAGCCATTAGCCGTTAGATCATACCCACGTGGTGATGTAACAAGCATTAGAGGTTCAGAGCTAATCATATATAAATGCATCAAAACGAGGACAAATATTTGTAAAGAAGCCATCATTTTTCCTCTATTTTTAATAGTTTCGCGTCAAACTTCCGTCTTTCAAGCCATTTTTTTAATCTAGCTAATCAACTATATCTAATGTAATTAAATTCGTAAAATATAAAAATTGAATCCAGTATATGGAGGTTCAAAGATTATTCGACAAATCTATACTTATCTATACTAATATAATAAAGCGTAAACACACACTTCTTTGTTGCCTAAGATGTCAGCAATTGTAGCATATTTTTGAATAATTCTTTTTTTAATAAAAAGCCCTACACTTACGTCACGCTTTAGGCTATATATTCACGCTATTAAACTTAAGGGTAAATAAATTGGATAAAAACCTTAATGTGGGAAAAGGACCATACGCTAGAAGCTGCCAACATCAAGGAAAAAAGATTGCCATGGTTTGTCATCACGTCATGTCATTTTGACATTTGCAATTGAGAATTTGACAAATGTAAACAATAAAATAAAATAAAATTTTATAATTTCATGCGGATGAAGCCGCAAGGGAACAGCTAGTCTTTAATAAAAGAAGTACACCCTAGCAACAAGAGTAATTTTAACAAAAGATAAATATAGGCTGGCTGTTTTATTGCAAAAACTCGTGGAATTAAAATATTTGTCAAAGGTCGGGTAGCTAGTAAGTGATAAAACAATGTTACTGACTGACAACAGCCGTATCCATGAGCTATTTTTAAATTCGTAAAATTATTTTTCTTAGACATTTAAATTAATAGGTCGCGTTGGGTCACTTCTCTTTAAATAAACAATTGTTTTAATTTGATGATCACTGTTCACAGGAATGACACACAAGCTATTAAAAACAAAATTTATACGGAGTTTTATAATTGTAAACTATTCTGAAAGTATGAAAAATATATTTTGAAATAAAACTTTCTTCCAAGTAGGGTTGTGGTAAAGCAGTAAATACTAGTTTTCAACCGCGACTCCGTCCACGTGGAATTAAAAAAAAAAACTAAATTGAGTAGCCTATATGTTCTTCCAGACTATCCTCTACATCTATACCAAATTTCATCGAAATCCGTTAAGCCGTTTAGGCTACAAACTCTAACAAACATCCATCCATCTAAATTTCGCATTTATAATATTAGTATGAGTATGATTTAGTAACGCGAATTATATTTACTTGTCTCCTTTTGCCTTAAAAATATCCTGATAGATAAGTGGTAAATATAAAGAAAGGAAACATTGTTTGCTATAACGTCTGTATAAACTGGCCCAATTTTATTGTTTTGACGCGTTAGGTTTATCTAATATCTACACAAAGATATGATAATTTATCTAAGTACATTGCGTCTAATTTGTACTAATTTTGGAACAATGTTTTGTTGTTCCGTATATTAAAAAAAAATCTCAGTAAGAAATCACAAGTTATGCATGTTGCTCAATAAAACATTGCGAGTTTATTGTTTGCCGAAATACTACAATAGGCGCTTATTTAAAATACTTAAATCTGTCGAAAAAATTAATTTTCCATTGCACTGTTTAATCTCACTCGCAATACAAGTAAATTTCCTGGTAAATATTTATCGTACATGAAAAATAACCTTCAACATAAATCTCTTATGTAGACAAAACTGCGTGAAAATCCTTGATAATTGCATTACTTATCTTATCATTTGCACATTACATTGTCAAATATCGTGCAAGTGCAGTGTTTCCTGATAACGCACATTCTAACTGTTCAACAAACAATAAAATCATGATAAACGACAAAGTATTTTGTACTTTATCGTTAACTAGCTGTCCCATGCGGCTTCATCCGCGTGAAATTATAAAAACTTTGTTTCATTGTTTACCTACATTTATTAAATTATCAATTGCAAGTGTCAAAATGACATGACATGATGACAAACCATGGCAATCTTGATCTCTTGATGTTGGCAGCAACTTATAGTCTCTTTCCCACATTAGGCTTTTTATCCATAATATTAACCCCCTAAGTTTAATGGCGTGAAAATATATAGCCTAAAGCGTGACGTAAGTGTAGGGCTTTTTATTTAAAAAATAATTATTCAAAAATATGCTGTAATTGCTGAAATCTTAGGCAACAAAGAAGTGTGTGTTAACGCTTTATTATATTAGTATAGATAAAATCTCGAACAATTTTCATAATTAAAATAAATAATCCTGATTCTGAAACTTTCGTTTAGTAAAAATAGTTTTAGAATGTTTTGTCTAACTGTTAGTATTGCAATCTGCTTGGTTTTTAAAAATGCTGCCGAAAAACAAGGACATGTATATCTCATATCTTCGCTGTGAGTTCAATGATAAATAGTGATAATTTTCGCGTTAAATCTTTCGTAATCAGAGCCTTCAACGATTATCAAAACATAATACCATCGTGGCGATATCGTGCTCGGTGCGTGATAGCTCTGCAGTTACAATTTTGTTTCTTCTATCGTTATCGGGATCTTCGTAATTTTCCGCAACTCGGCAGACCGAGCGATATCAAATTAAAACAATCATGTGCCATTACGATAAGATAAAGCCATAGACCACTTGCATACATATTTGCTCATCCAGTTCATTTATCAGTACAAGTTGCCACGCAGTTTGTCTTGACATCTGACATTACTTGTATCTATATTACTACTACTAATATAGAAAAAAGATTTGAATGTTAGTTTGTTCCGAAAAATACAAACAACATAATATCTAAATTATATAATAGTATCAAATTCCTTAGATATGAAAACATTGACAATAAATCCAAAAATATCGCAAAAAAAATTAAAACAGATGTAAATATATAAGATTAAGTAAACATATAAGAATAGATATAAGAAATGGGTGTCTGTCGCCAACCAACTGTTGTGCAGTTTGGCGACACTATTTGTAAAACATTATATATTTTCTTACGTAAATAAATAAAAATAAAAAATCGAGATTGGTTCATCCGTTTTGCTTAGTATAAACTAGGATAGTAAAATTACTACTTAAATTACTCGACTAAATAGTCGAGTCGTAAATAATTTAGGGACTAAACATATCTGCACACCAAACCTTCAGTCGAGTACGTTACCAAATCATTTAAATAAAAGTATTATACGTTACTAAATTACTCAGTATTCGACTAAATTACTAGCCTGTTGCGAACTAAGCATTAATGTTACAGGGCACTAACAATGAAAAGGATACTAAATCATACGAGCAAAAAAACTGTAAAAAATATCCCTTAGATAAAAAAAGTTTCGTTCAATGAACAATTTTTATTGTTATTTCAATAAATATTATAATCGAGGATCTGACGTGCTCTTGAAATAACCACGATCGAATAAACCCAATAGTAGGTTATTATAAAAATGTTTTTACATAGACATTTCACGATTTGCCGGTTAATAAGGTCACAATACTTCGCGCAGCTTTAGGCCTGTGAGCACAAATGTCATGACTTCGAAGCAAGGGCGGCCGCATACATACAAATGCATTTATTTAAATGTTCACAAATTAGGTAACTTTCGAGGAATGTCGAATATTTGAAAAGTTTTAAAAAAAATAACAGTATTTTTTGGTAATTAAGGTATGACAACATTATTACCTAGTTGCTAAGTCGATACCTAGAGCGGCCCCACCTTTGACTAAACTATCTCACAACAGTTGTATGATTGTCAATTGTTTCGCAGCTATTTCAACTGTTTAGTTGCACAACTAAAAATCGAGAGGTGTGAGCACCTCCATATAAGCTCATAGGTATCAAAGCGAGATTAAACAGTTGAGAGACAGTTTAGTTCCAGGTGTGCGCACGCTCTTAGCAACTAACAACTTAGATAGTCCTCCGGGATATTGCTGTGACCCAGACAATTCCGCGTATCATTAAGATAATGCATGTTACACGTGTTACTGACGTAGCGAACACGAGTTAGGAATAGGCAAACTCTATGTTGAACTTATTGCTTAATGATAAATAATATAACGATACGCGTTGAAACAATTTAACACGATGTAGAGAAGGTAAGGAGTAAAAAGTTAGCGTGGTACGGGCATGTCAGAAGGAGGGATGAATCGCATGTTACTAGGAGAACGTTAGTTATGAGTGTTGAAGGGTACCGTTAGAGATAGACCTAGAAAGAGATGGATGGATTGCGTGAAAGGTGACATGATGAAGAAGGGAGTGATGACTGAGATGACGTATGATAGAGTTATGTGGAGGACAAAAACCTGTTGCGCCCCACGGGAGTAGGATAAGAAGGAAGATGATGTTTGAGTGCGTTTTATTTCCAAACTCTATGGCATTTATGAAATTTAACAGATTTGCTAGTTCAAGTATAATGAATTAAAAAGGAGTAAATGTTTTTGTGTTTTATACATTCATCATAATTATTGATACATTTAAGTTGTAACGCAAAAAATCGTAAAAGTGTAATAAAACAAACATAAGACTTTATAGAATTGTAGAAGGATATTAATATAAAAACGTGTTTGTTCACAATGTAATAAATAATTACAACATTAATGTTCGTGATGTTAAATAAGCGTCTATGTAGGAATGGACTACACGGAATTCAGGCGCGATGACGCCAGCAGCAATTAGTAACGCTTTCAGTTGCCAGTTGCCGGACAACATGCTCATTACATCTTATTATATTAAAAGTATAAGTTGTATTAAATAATATATCAAACTTGATAGCTTACTGGAACAAGACTACCCTACATTCAATTATGTTGCACTTTTCTTGTACTATTCTTCTTCTTATGTCCGGTTCACACTAGGCCAGTACAGTTGGACAGTCGAGTTTTTAAGCGCTACTTACCAACTTTACTGGCGTAGTGTGAACCGCACATTAAAGTGCTATCATTTTTCAAAGGTCGGCGATCATCAAGACTATCGAAATTTCAACCTTAAATAGCAAATGGGTCGTCTATCCGAACTTCACCTATATGATTTTACCCAGGATATCCTTCTTCGTCCCACGATGCTTTTATATGGATTTTTTTATTCATTTTTATATAATTACTTACTATTAATAAAATTTCCTTAGTCACTGCAAATATAATGGACATCGAGTACATAGACATCATTAGCAGATATTGTTTGAGTATGTCTTCAATCATTACAGCATCTTACACAAAGCTTTCTCACACAACAATCTAATCTAACTTAACATAACTAAGTACAATACTTGTAACTTATGTAACATCGGTCAGCATGACTGATTGAACTTTAACCGATGAGAACCATTCAGACCTCCACGAGACTTGACATTTTACAATGAGACATGAGTAAATATTTGCAATGGTATTATAAATTACTACCATAAACAAAAATTACAAGCATTCACTACCTTATTTTATTATTAATGTAATTAGCTAAAAACTTATCCAAAATAATTTATTGATTACTAGCTCTCGCCCGCGACTCCGTCCGCGTGGAACAAAAAAAATTAAGTAAGTAGCCTATGTGTTATTCCAGACTATCCTCTACATCTATGCCAAATTTCATCGAGATCCGTTCAGCCGTTTAGGCTACAAACTCTTAACTATTAACAGTGGTAGAGCTCGCTTTAACATCTCAGCACGAATGGGTCAGCTCGCCCGGTGCAATACCACGACCACACAGAAGACAGGCGTGAAGCGGGAGCAATTCCGCGTTTCGTCTGATGAGTGTGGTGCCAAGGCCCAATTTTAGTCCCTTTCTCGTTCCACCCTTTTCTTATAACGAAAGGATTGGATGGGAAAGTGGATTCGACGGAAGAGGAGACGCACTCTTTAGGGTAGGCAACGCATCTGCAATTGCGGATGTCTATGGGCAGTGGTCGCTTCGCCAATTCGGCGGATTTAGGTGGCCGCTTGCTCGTTTGCCACCTTATTGTACAAAAAAAAAAACTAACCATCCATCCATCTAAACTTTATAATATTAGTAAGACTTAAAATCATACCTATAATTTTTGTTGAAGAATAAAGTAACGTTAATGAGCTCAAGAATACATAAGAAAACAACAAAAGGATAGATTACAATTCAAAGATTAAAGTTATAAATATTATCTTACTTCTTATCTAATACTCGTATTATAAATCCGAAAGTTTAGATGGATGGATAGATGTTTGTTAGAGTTTGTAGCCAAAATGGCTGGACGGATCTGGATGAAATGGCGTAGATGTAGAATGTAGTCTGGAAGAACACATAGGCTACTTACTATTGTTTTTTTTTTAATTCCACACGGACGGAGTCGCGGGCGAAAGCTAGTATTTAATAAGCCACAATAGACACGAACGAAAGTGTTGGTAATGGCGTAGTAACAACATCATTGTATCTATCGGAGAGGAAAATTCTAACAGAGGTCAGAGCGAGCGTTTCCTCGATAGCGCAGCAAATGGGGCGTGATGTCGCATGATGTCACACGACTGCAATATCTCGCACTCCGCTTGTTTTATGGATAGGATGATGCCTTGTTAAAACGCTTTTTAATGTTTCTTGTACCTTACTTTAGGCATACATTTCCACCAATGAGTTTTATTATGCTACTTATTAAAATTTCAAATATATACGTTATTACAATATTGATAAAATCGATTAATCTGTTAGAATAACATTCGCAATTGGACTTTGATATTTAAATTATTCGCTTCCTTATCTGCGTTATGTTATAAACATTTTACAACGGAAATATACTTCATCGATGGCATTTTTGCACGTTATTAATACTAATTATAAATTGTTGCAGGAAAAACGTGTACATTGATTTTGCATTTAATTACATTAAAATACTACTGAAGGTCGTGTTGTGAGGATTTATTAAGGTCTATTTTACTTTGTTACTCTAGAAACGTGTAAAAAACATGTGACATGTGATTTAGAATAACGTAAATCTAGATACTAAAGCTACTTGAGATACTAATCAATATTTGAATATCAATTGGGTTTAAACTAATTTAATTAAATAATATGATAAGCCTTAATACACTGTATAAGACCTAATTACTGCAAACAGACGGAGATTCCTATCAGATGTCTATCTAGTTAGTCGACGTGAGAATTTCATAGTACAAATGTGGTAATGGTAAAGGGCAGTAGCACCGTAAAGACCTAAATCGCTTCTTTAAACTGCGCAATCGCCATACAGGTAAGGTGATATCAGGTAGACTAGACGATAGAACAGATCGTCCGATAACGAGTTCGTTGACACTAAAACGAGGTATTACATCTTACAGCGTAATGCTCACTAAAATACTAAGGTAGAGCAGTAGACGTTCAAGTACACTGACTGTTAAAACGGCATTGTTTTGTCTTGGCGTGTGTTCAAATAATAAGAGTACTGCCTTGTCTAACTGTTCTAACTTTACTACCCGCGTGTGAAACTATAATAACAAGGTGCACGCAAGAGCCGGATAAATGCCCCTTAGATGAGTTACGTTTCATGTCCGAAGCTATGATTTGCTCTTGGTAGTCGGTACAGTTTGTTACATACGTAATTTATAGCTATAAAAACAATTTGTACCGTTCAAATTATACGACAGTTATCAACACAAGATGTAAGACTACTTGTTATAATTTATTTCATGGTACATTTGATTATTTCGATAACTTAATTAATCAAGTATCCGTAAGTAATTTAGCAATTTGTGTACGTTAATCAGCAATCAAAATTGATCTCCTGTATTCACTAAAATTATGGAAGGCAATTGTAATGGCCAATGTCCAGCAGTGGGCAGACAAAGGTTGATGATGGTGATTCACTCAAATACAATGCAACCGACAAACACTACATCCTATTATTTGTGTAAAATTAGTACATTTAAACCAAGAAGGTTGAGGCAAATTTTTAAGAAATTTTAAATAACTCGGTCGATTGATGTTAACAGAATCTATAAAATCAAATCTAATGATGATTCGCAATATTTTTTTTAATTTACCGTCTTAAGACATCAGATAGACAGCAACTTTGTTTATTATATTACATAACTCGAGGCAGTTTCGTGACAATAATAGTGATGTATGTTTTATGGTGAGACAGCTTATTGTGGTGGCATTAAAAACAACACTTCCTGGTTAAATATCTCGCTTGTTCTGCGGTTTGTTTCATATGCGGTCAACGTAACTAGACACAACAAATTTCCTTTATATCACGGATTACGTTGTATGATGCGAATCAAATGATCCGCGGACATGAATACCATTTGACCGTAAGTTGTGCAACGAGGGTTTGGCAACAGTTACGCAATGAGTACGCGTGCCCATCACTACGAATACGAGTCGACACCACGCAATTGCACTGTTTAACTTAGAAAAAAAAGAAGGTACTAGTTTCGGACCTTCTTTACATTGTCACCTCTTATCTTAATAATATTATAAATGCGTAAGTTTAGATGGACGGATGGAGGGTTGTTACTAAAGTATCTCTAGAACAGCTATTTGTTACATTTTCGATGTAAAACATAACCTGGAAGAAGAAATGGGCGACTAATTATGTTTTTTTTTAATTCCGAACGGACGTTCATCACTACTAGTTCATTAGTCGAAATCCTAATCCGTTTCACTACAAATTATTAGAATAGAACCATACTGCGTTAGGCTAAAATATTATATTGTTTTTTTAAAGCTAATTTTACTACATGTGAACACTTCTGCAATAGAAATACTTGCGTTTTATATCTTTAATTAAGTTTTATATCATGTACGCAACGACATTACAACCAAGTTCTGATGAAACCTCTTATCGTAACTTCTTCAAAGGGTTTAGCTGATTTTCCCACAGTAACTCGAGTTAGTGTGGTAATGCAGTGGTCCACTAAGCATCAATGTCGCAGAATGTTTACCGTTTCAAATCGGGAACAAATTCATTCCCTCTACAGATACTCAGGAAACATGCATATCAATATGCTTAAAGATAGCTTGTATGCATAAATGTATGAATTATCGAAAAGCGAGATGTGTTCGAGAACCATGCAAGTTCGTAATTTCTGCCTACCCCTCTGAGATACTAGCTTGTGTGTAGCTAGTTGTGTTAAATCATTACGCTTGGAAACAAAAAGTAATCGCTTAAATATTATGTCCAGTTTTCCCCAATTTGGTAGAATTTAGCAATCGATTAAGGATGGCAATACCACAAGCCTTACATGATAAATTGTATTGCACTTTTCTGGTATATAAAATTTAGCATTTAAGATATTATATTTCCAGAATTTGTCTTACATCAGAAAGCAAATTACCCAAATATCAATTCTAATAGAGCGAATATTTTAGGAATCCCCGATATGATGGAGACAAAAAACTTCTCTAAGATGAAACTACAAAGTATTTTAATAATTTAACTAAGAAAAATATAAAAATATGTCATAGAGTTAATAAACAATTTAACCTTGACAGCTACATGAGATTGTGAACATTCACGATTGTAAATAAAAAACGAAATATGTATCTAAACGGTAAGGCACACTAAGTTTTGTCATCGTGTGTTGAAATTCTCTTAATACTGTAACTACTTAGAATTAAGTAAATAAAATACAAGAAAACGAACAAAAATACATATAATATTTATTTTGCCAGTTTTCGGAATTCTTGGCAAATTTTTTCCGTCAGATAACTCACATATCAGAAAGACAAAAATGTACACACTTCGATTTGTGTTTTTTTTATATCATTAACTATAAATAAAAATATTCCAATGAATTGGAGGTCAGGAAAAATCAATATTAATTCGAATTTAAAATGTTAACAAAAAAAAAACGTGATTAAAAATACAGCGCTATTACCTTGTCACGAAAGATAACATATGTCGAGTAGCTAGATATTTTGAGGTTATCATTACGCAGGTCATATTTACGAAGACCTAAATTAATGCGTAATTAACGCTACAGAACGAAAACAACGCTTTTTAATGTATCTCAAATTATTATGGTATAGTTAATATCTAGAGTTGACTTCAAAATCTTGTTCCTAGTCATGGATTATTTGCGTTCGAGTTTAAATATTATTTTATATGACAGATTGACAAACACAAATAATTAAGATATAGTTAGTTATAACAGTAACTTTTCATGTTGATCAAATGATTAAACAGGAATTTATACGTAAGTTGTCGTTACCTTATCTGTGAAGATTATTAAAGCAAAACATAGAAAGTGTAACCGGCTCGATAAACAACTTGTTGTGGTGTTTTAATTTGATTTGTTATCTGTCAGTTTGTTTCAGGAAGAGATTTGTAATTTAAACGTTTTAATAAAAGCTAGTCACAACTAGGAGTAACTCATTTCAATGGTTAATCGTATGAACGAAATAAAAAAATCAAAACATAACTAGATCAATTTATGTAGAATTGCAATATTTAGCTTCAAAAACATCAAGTACAAAGATCTCATGGAATACCTGTATAAAGCAACATGACCGTATGCCATTCCGACTTCATTCTACTGCAAAGTGTAAATGTTAATGGGTGTTTGTCGTTATTAGTTACTTAAACTAAATTTTGGCGCCATTGATGTGGCCAACAACGTTTATAAACGTTTTTTTTTAATGGCGGCACTTTTTATAATTTAAATAAATAGTACATTTTACAATTGTATTATAAGTAAATGGAAGTAATAGGCTAGATAATGTTTTTATCTGTTTCTATGCGGAATCACAAAATTGCGATAACTTTTGTAGCTAAGGCAATTGAAATATTCTTACCCAACGCATCCTATTGGAAGTTTTATACAACTTATGTCAACTGATAACTTTGTCTTTTATAATTGGGTCATACTGATAAGTCGTCGTCGAGGGAGACATCATTACGAAATATAATGTTTAAACCATATGAATTATTTGAATGATAAGACAATACGGAATTAATAAAAAACAAAAGTAAGTAGCCTATGTGTTCTTCCAGACTATCCTCTACATTCATGCCAAATTTCATCAAAATACGTTCAGCCGTTTAGGTTACAAACTCTAACACACATCTATGCATCTAAACTTTCGCATTTCTAATAATAGTAAGAAGTAAGATATAATAGTTTTAAAACGATATTTGGAATAAATTAAATCAATCAATTTTTGAACGAATTAATACATTGCCTATCGGATGAGCTAATAAGTTAACAATCCGGTTTAAATCTGGTTAATAGATTCTTTGAATATTTTAGTTTCATTTATAAAAATTCACACGAGACTTCAACATTATTAGCTACGCTAAAACTAATATTAAAAATTGAACAAAGGAAAGGGCAATTGGTTAGCACATCGCAGTTCTCATAAAAATCAAATGTCAGGGTCGTGAGGCAGTCGGTCGTGGGGAAGCCGACACAAAAAGTAAATCAAAAGAAGCGCGGTGTAGCGTTCGATTATTAAAGTTTTGTTATGACAGCGTAATGATGCGTGACGTAATACGTGACTAGTTCTTGATTGTTTTGTTCATAACTAAGGAAAAACTCAGGGATTTATTTTTGTCGAGAAACAACAATACCATTTGGAATAAAAAAAAACCTATGTCAAAACAGTAATAAAAATTAAGTATTATGTTTACTTTAATTCAAATTATTTTGTATATCTATACCCTTATTTTTTAGATAAAAACTCTAATAAAGTTGAAAAGTCAATATTAACCCAACCTTTATTTTAATGGGAATGACAGAAAATATTTAACATATTGAAGAATGTTCGCAAGAAATGGCAACATCGTTTTCGTGGTTACTAAATTGTCACCTTTGCAATGTAAAATCGTAATTGATTATTAAGGAAGCGATTTTTTTATGTACATAAAATAATAACCCGCCATTAACAATGTCTGTAAACGTGACGCGCCCAGCCTTCGTGACTGAACCGGGCTAAATAAATTAGAATACAATAGACTAATATACTTGACAGGCAATTAATAGGTATGCATAATGATACACTTTATTTGAACACATACAAAATTGCAGTGACATGACATGTCGCAGATCAGATTGACATGCGCTCGGGTATGCGATGCCATAACTATCGACATGCTATACAACTAGATATAAACTATATGACCTTGCTTGTACGAGTTTTTAGACAATGAAAATGCACGGTGATTTAAAAAAAAAGAACGTTTGTTGAAAGCTATTAAGAGCTCCTGCAGAGTATAGACTTATTATCGGCCGATAGTCTTTTCGGATCGGAATGTCCAGCCAAAATCAATGTAGTGTGCATCTCCATACATATTTATACTGATTGTGCACCCTAGTAAACTATCTAACGATAAAAATTGCAGTGTGCGGGAACTCTATGATCAATAAACGACATTGAAAGTAATAATTGACTTTTAATGAGGATGGATAGTATTTTAGAAGTTTCCTATTCTCTTACAGTGTTCTTTGATAATATTTTGGCATTCTTCTTTAGTGTGCAAACGCATTCCGTGCTCAGCTAGTAAAAAAAATGAACTTTTCGTTCGTTGATTTTGTTTTTTCTTTAGAATAATAATAAAACATAACATTATTGGTTGTGAACACGTTTTTGTGTTTGAGGTTACGACAGCGCTCAGCCAAGGTGCCATTTGATGTTCATTGGTGACAGCGACATTAACCTAGAGAGTGTCATTCACTCTCGCCTTCAACAGATTTATTTAACTACCTGCCGCCCGCGACTTCGTACGGGTAAAGGTTACATTTTCCTAAAAAAATATATCGATATTTAATTACTAAGAAGTATTTACGTGAATGTTGAACATTGACATAAATATTTTTTTTGTAGTGATAACTCTATTTCGTGACTTAAAAAAGTACTTAATGAAATTAATTCTTTCACCAATTACAGTAACACTGACAAACGTATATTCCGCATCCGCGTCCGGTATAAATAAACTAAATGATCCGGTATAAATAAAACATTTCACAAACACGATATCACGCTTCATAGGTTCTTCATAAATAATGTTTCTAACTTAAACACGTTGCTTAACTACTTACTTATGTAGAAATAAGTGGTAAGTAGATGACTTTAAGTCAAAAATAATAAAACTGTCACAGATTAAGTTAACTTAATGTAATGTAAAAGATAATGATCAAATATACACCATCCATTGAAAAGTGTAATTTAAACTCATTTTAAAAAGTTCAAAGACCATTTTTTTATATAATTTAATAGAAAACATTCTATAAGCAGTACAATGTCGCATTCATGTTTTAGCATATGACTGACAAATACAACGCAATGTGCAATATCACTCTCATCGTATTTCGTTGACGGTAACAATTATCGTGTCATCTTCGCTTTGAAATGGAAAGTAAAATTCAAAGCCGATATTCCCGCATACAAGGTACGCGATGCACACACGGCCTTCAATGTGCACATAAGTCGGTTTACGATTTAAACAAACTTGAATATGAACATAAAAATATTATTGTTTGTCAAAAAAATCTCAAGACTTTTGCCTCGAAGCGTAAAAGCTGCGTCTTTACATCCATAATTTTACAAAATTTAGAAGCATTTTATTCTTTTTATTCAATTAATAAAAAAAAATCATAGATAAAGGCAGTTCTACCTACTTTTAACCGTCTAGAAGCGTCTATAGCTTATAACGAGAAACCACATTATAAATGACTAGCTGTTCCCTTGCGGCTTCATCCGCATGAAATTATGAAAATTTTATTTTATTGTTTACATTTGTCAAATTCTCTATTGCAAATGTCAAAATATTACCTTAATATTGGAATCTTGCTTCCTTGATGTTGGCAGCGACTTATGGTCTCTTTCCTACATTAGGGTTTTTATCCAAAATATTTACTCCCTAAGTTTAATGGCGTGAAAATATATAGCCTAAAGCGTGACGTAAGTGTAGGGCTTTTTATTAAAAAAAAGAAGAAAAGAAAAGAATTATTCAAAAACATGCTGTAATTTATGACATCTTAGGCAACAAAGAAGTGTGTGTTTACGCTTCATTATATTAGTAGTATAGACAAGAACACAGTTATAAATTACCCAGGTATTTTTAGAACATTAACTAGTTACAGTAGTAATAAATATAAATGAGACTACATATCTTCCAGTGGAGTTACAACTTTCGATCACAAAAAACTGATACGTTAGCCCGGCCTTGACCCATTGCGAGTGCCCTGACATCGAACCCGTTCCGATTTCTCTCTCAACTGTGTGATCCTCTCCGAGAATTTCAAGGTGATGCCATATTACTATCACAACACTACGCAGCAATGTTACAATGTTCATTTGTGTTCAATAAAAACAATCGGGGACAAATCTGTTCTCATATCTTTAACTAACAATGTGAGAAAAATCACCCTGTATCTGCAATCGTTGCATTGGTCCTTGGCGAATTTGTGTTAAGATTGTAGATAGTAAACGATAGTCTTATTTTTATCTGAAGATATTATAAATTTATACGAAATGAGGATAGTGTAACTGATCAAACATACTAATATTATAAATGCGAATATTTAGATGGATGGATGGATGTTTGTAAGCGTTTGTAGCCTAAAGGGCTGAACAGATTTTGATGAAATTTGGTATAGATGTAGAAGATAGTCTGGAAGAACACATAGGCTACTGACATTTGTTTTTTTTTAATATCACCCGGACGGAGTCGCGGGCGAAAGCTACTTTATTTATAAATCATACGTTATTTATTAATAATTTCAAGGTGAAATATATAATTACTTAATATCTTTATCTATCTGTTTTAAAATATTAAACAATATCAGGTTTATCCTAACATCTGCGATGCCATACAATTTTCACGTACTAAACTGAACTCACAGGGAAAGTCCGCGGAACTGAACGTGATAAAAAAACTAAAGTAACGTAAAAAAATTAAAAAAAATGGGACCCACCTGAAGCACTACCTTTCGGATAAAAAAAGAATTTTCAAAATCGATCCACCAGGGCCGGAGCTATCGCGTAACACACATAAAAAAAAACACAGACGACTTGAGTACCTCCTTCTTTTGGGAAGGCGGTCAAAAAGTCAAATTTTCTAATTCTTGGATACATTCAAACTATTCGAGGAATCTACAAATTGATGGTGATTATATGAAGTGTACGCCTTAGCAATACAATTGGAGATGTAATTATGGAACGTCACTATATAATTTATAGCAATAATAAAAAGGCTTCTACAATTTTGTAACTTCTAAGTGTAAGTACCATCGCATCGATAAAGGTTATTTTTGGTTAGGAAATTTAGATTATCACAATTACTTAAGAGTACGTTGTACTCGTATTGCACCGAGTAGTTTTTGGGAAATATGTTGAAAACATGTCACAGTGGCTAATGAAATCGTAAATCTACTAAAAAGGTCATTATTAAGTACACACTCGGTAGTAATCATAGGCTTAAAATTTGTAACAATAGACCTTCCCGTACCCACAAATAAACACTGACAGACATAACTGTACAAAAGTGTTGTTATCTCTGTCTTTCCAATGGGAGTGTCAGGGATGACAATATGTTTTTGTACTTGAAACCCACGATGGAAGACAAGTGCTTAGGCTTTAAGAATGTCGTAAAGTCACGACACGACTTTAGCAGAAGGTGGCAACTTATGGAATTTAATAAAGTCCGCTTTATAAGGACACACAAGTTACGTCATTACATTAAGTCAATATTTAAAAATTGCAGTAAATTATAACTTAGAATATTATTTCATCGTTTTTATGATATTTCATAGAGTAAAAATTACATTATCCTGTGTTTTGTTTATGAAATCAAAGGGTTTTATAGGGTTTTTGTTAAAAAAATATAATTGAAATGTTAATTGCGGGACCTTTGTCACCCATCGTCCGGTGTTTACGCAAACCTTCTGATTGTACCTAAAGTACATAGTTGCAGCAATCAGCCTTGCATTGTAACAATATATCTTGTTATAGATAATTACGAAAATTTGTTCAAGTTTCAGTTAGATAATAAAAATCACAACTCGAAAAAGTTTTTGTACATTGCAAATGGTAGCTACAAAGGTTTCAAAAGTTACATATCACTTTAGGTCACAGATTAAATATTATTTTACCTATTTAATGTTATTTTAAGATTATCTGGAGGCAACGACTTTGAAACCGGTTGATGTAAGTCGCTAGAGTTGGTAAGAAATGTTCCTCGGGTACATTGATGCTATCTTATACAATAAATAAAAATAGAAACATGAACTGGTACTATTTTAGCACATTATTCTTTTTCATTCCACGAATATCTTAACTTAGTATCGTAACTTATCGTAACTTAATCTTAACTTCACGAATGTTATTATTGCTTTATAAATCACTTTTATTTTGTGTTTATCGCAAAATTTCACAAAACTATTGAATTTAAATGCTTTCGCTCTCAATTTCCCTATAAATTGTCTCACTGAGTCAACACCATCAAGAGAATTCTTAGTAAACTTGCGTAGTTGTTTCACTTTAAATTAAGGCAAGGATAACCAGCAGGAACTTTGTGCTCTTACCACGTAGTGCCAAATCAATGTCTCCTGGCATGACGTAATCGTTTTTTACCTCCAAATCCTTACTTTTACCGGCTTATATTTGCGTCTCGGCGTTTTGGATTAACGATTAAATCAAATCTATTGGTCTTGTTTCTTTGTATCTTTATGACTTTTATTGGCTGTAATTATTACTTTAGTTTTGTCAATTGGTGTAAAATGTTTACCGTCTTTGTATATTCTATCACTTTATTTGTTTACGAAAAATAAGGAGCCGAGTATGGTCATTTTAAGAACTCCGTCAGATACATAGAACGATTTGCAACTTTTCTTATAGTTTTTATTGCTCTATATAATACCAAGATAATCTTGTTATTTTATACCAATGCCATGAATACGAATGTCAATGAGTAATCGTATTACGATTGCGTATGACAAAAGCATTTAAGTAATTGCGAGCGGGCGACACTATGACGAATTTGTGTCACTGGTTCAATGCGACGAACCCGAACATTTTTGACCTAACGCTCTTTATTGTTACACATTCAACTTTAAGTTGCTTTCAGGTTATCCCCTTAATTAGTGTAATGCTACAGAGATATAAAATAATTCAACGAATACCATAAAATAATAAACTAAGTTAAAAATTGCTTTCAGCGTGTTAAACTAGCATTTATCACCAAAATGGCAGTTAAGTTACAAGACAAATAACTACGAGTATCTATGATTTATGTTAACACGTGACCTCTGGACTTCAAGCCGAAAGACAAAAGTTGAGTTTTCCGTTTTAAAATCAGAAAAAAAAACAATTGTAACAAATTTAATTATATTCCAATGTTCTTTCATCAAGTCTGATATACGAGAGGAAATTAAATACGGATGAACTGACACCGATGTTGATATATTCTCATGTTCTACTTTTTCACAGATTATGAACATCATTTTTTTAATTTATGAGTTTAGAGTAACACTTTTTAAAAAATCCTTTAATAATTTCCGGCAATATATGTTATAATATTGAAGATATGAAGTGCACTTACCTTAAATACTATTTTGTCTTCCTCCATTGTTGGTGAATATCTTTTTGGGGCGGTATGTAATACAACGACCTGTTAAACATAAAAACATTAAAAAAATACGTGTATCATTTCAAATAATAGCAAAATATTAAGCCCTGTAGCGCCCAAAAGTAGCAACTTTTATAAAGTGTTATTTTATAATCTTTAGCGAACAAATATATCTTCTATACAAACTATTTTCACCATTTAAACAAGCATATTTTAGCTATAAACGAATAAGTTAGATAATGAAATTAAATTTGATTGTATATTTTATTATAAATACAAATATTGTTTTAATGTCAAGGACTTGATATCCAAATATTATTTAATAAAAACGGAATAAATAATGAGATGGACAGTATCTGATCTTGATCAGAAGTCTGAGATAAATGACAACCCAAAAAAAAACAGTTAAACTGAAGCAAAAACAAACATATATTTAAATTAAATTTGATGATCTTTTTTCTTTATATTTGTATATTAATCTTGTATCAATCACAATGCATAATTAACGATACAAAATTGTATATGTACAGAACTGAACCTAAGAAATTCAGTGCAACCGAACCAAATCTTAATTGTCACGTCAAAAACATTTTTACCTCACTTTTACCAGAGACAATGACAGGGACGACAATATGCTTTCTTTTTTATTAATAATTCGTTGGAAGCCCACGACTATTGAGCTGAGGTTATCAGAAGTTTATTTTTAACTTCAAAGTTTATCTTCTCTTCAATAACAAAGATTTGTTTTTGTTTGAAACTGTTTACCAGTGCTACTAAAAAAACTTTTGTTTTAATTTGTTTGTAACTACAAAAGTTGTAGTAATATTAAGTCTAGTCTACATTTCTTTCTTACATAACTTTGCAGACAAATACTATTAACATACCCTTGGTCGGCGTACCAGGAAGACGGTCATTGAGTATAACAGGACACAAGTACAAAAATTAAAAATACAGTTGCCGGCTATGATTACCATGCTAACTAACATGCCAACACTCACATGCAAGTCACGAGTCTTACTAATACCAATAAATACTATTTCTATAATACTTTTATAACAACAATAGACCACAGAGAACTGCTTTTTCTCGTACCGTCTCGTATACAGTAAGAAAACATTCCTCTCTGTACCATAAACAGAAAACATGTCATTGTGTAGTCATCTCTATTCATACATAATCTTTATTAATTGGAATTTCGACAAAACTAGTCTATTGTTAATTTTAATATTATTATTTATTTCATTCTTTAAACGTCAAGCATGTAGAGAAATTTTATGTAACTAATCTACATAATATGTAGTTATTTCTAACAATTAAAGAATTCTTTTAAAAATATTTTAACTGCACTGAGTAAATCATACTAATATTACAAATGCGAAAGTTTAGATGGATGTATGGTTGTTTGTAGCCTACACGGCTGAACGGATTTCAATGAAATTTGGTATAAATGTAGAGGATAGTCTGGAAGAACACATAGTCTACTTTTGTTCATACATAGTCACTTTTGTTTTTTTAATTCCACGCGGACGGAGTCGCTGGCGAAAGCTAGTATAAAATAATTTAAAACAAAAATCTAACCCTATACGTATTAAATTTGATAGCCTTTTTTATTGACTTTAAGTTAATTGAAAGTTAAATAAAAACAGGAGTTCACTCATTATAAACTTTAAGGATTAGGTAATCGAATTATGCTTTTGTATGAAACATTAATCATCATAACATTTAAAATACTGTCCTTTACGTTACCAAAACACGATAACATCCGTAGGAGCCGTCGATTGATGTATTCTTTTATCCAAGCTTATAAAAGAATAGATAAATAATTAGTGTGAGGGAGGCTCAAAGGTTATGACATAAATAATTATTCAACCTACAGCTTGAATGGTTGCCACTGCAGCCTTCAATTGCACATCTTGCTTTATTGTGTACAATAAATTTATTAAGATTTACATTACGAGAGAGGTTATGTGTCTTACGCTAGAATTACATCAGTGAATACCGATATAAATATTATTATGTAATTAAAATACAAACAATAAATTATTTAATACTTTGTTAAATTTAAATAAACTAATCATTGTTCTTTCGTTTAATGAATAGATTAATTAATTTAATTCTTATAAAGATTACATAGTTATTTCTGTACCAACGCCTGAATGTTGCAAAAAAATATCCGTTCTAGTATTAATAAATATTAATACAATCAGATTTATCATCTGTACATCCGCTTTAATTAGGACTATGCTAATGAAAATGTAACACCGATTACTGATCTCTACAATGCTCTTGGTCTATAAATTCCTTTAAATAGTTGCATAAAAAGATACTGCAAATATTGTTTATTACAGCATTCTAAAATAAACGTTTTTTTTTGTATTTATTGTTTCTCACACGATACGTAAGTTCGGCTTGTTATTTTTTACAACCGACTTGTACATGGTGCGTAGTTTCGAAGATGAATTAGTCCGTTCCGCTTAGAAATCGAACGTCCGTACTTCGGCAGATTCGTGCGCAGCGCTATGAAGCAACGTCGAGTACAGTCAACGACAGATGGCTTTAAATCATATTAATATTATAAATGCGAAAGTTTAGACGGATGGGTGGATAGATGGATGTTTGTTAGAGTTTGTAGCCTAAATAGCTGATACGATTTCAATGAAATTTGGTATAGATGTAGAGGATAGTTTGGAAGAACACATAGGCAAGTCACTTTTGTTTTTTTTAATTCCACGCGGACGGAGTTGCGGGCGAAAGCTAGTAGTACATCATTTTAAACCCTTGTAGCACCACTCTCAAAGTTGTAGTAAATCTCGTTACTATCTATACTAAGTAAGGCAATTAAAGGCTAATTAATCATTTTAAGTTCGAAAATATCACTTCGCTATTGCCTCGAAGTCTATCACCGAAGTTAGTCTTTCGAATGTAAATTTATTTTGTCACTATCTTTTTAAGAGATATTTCTCGGCCACTGTACTTGTAATATTGCATTACCGCGGCAACGAACCTAACCTTCTTCGATATATTTGCATTTTATTTTAGTACAGAACAGATTTGTTCATATTATTATACTTTTTATTCTTGTCCTTCGTTTATATACTGGAAATTATTTAAGTTAAATATACAACGGTCGATAGCAGCAACTGAAAAATGCTTTTTTAAACTACGGCGGGAAACATCTTGCACTTAATTCATTTGACTAAGCATAAATACTATAAAACGAAATAATAAAAACCAAATACCAATTAAAATTAAGTATAGGGACACATTAAAAATCTTAATTTTCCCTTGAAGTTAAATATAAAGTTATCTTAAATATTAAAAAGCGCAAGTTACAAAACGTATAGCTAATATAAATGGTTACTGTGAGAATGACCTAAAATTGTAATTTAACGAGCGATTCGTTCATTGTGCGCATCGAATTTGAAGTAGCTTGCACAAAATACTTAGTCTGTACATACATAATGTTATTATTCAATATATGTTTATAAATTTAGTAATTATACTTTACTGTAAAAGTAACTCCATTTGTACTTAAATGATAAAAAATTGAGAGATCCTAATAGAGTTTTACATAGTTAACCTTAAAATGGGGCGAAATAACCTAAAACAGATGACAGATGTAATTCGCTTTCTCGTTTAACATTTTAGTCTTTATCGCTGATACAAACATGTTCAACACCCAATAGCCATATATAATAATAATAACAAAAATAGATGATACCGAATATTATATAAAATAATCTATAACTTATCATTATTTGATAACATTTGCATCATTACCGATAAAAAAACATATTTAAATTTAGGTATTCACTTTCCCGTATAAACATTGCCCGCCTATTAGTCGTGCAAGAATATATGAACGAGAACTGAGTAATCCCGTACTTTACTCATTAAAAGATTGCAATAGTCACGTTCATTCAACTTTTCTAAAACAAACCATTTTGAATAGAATATTGTTCTGGATATCATGAGTGAAAACTATGACAGTATGATGTCGATGCGTTCATGTGATAAGATAAATATAGCCTACAAAGATAGCGTAGTCCTATCGTCTACAAGACATAAATCCTTGTTCAGAACCTAGATCTAATTTTACCCTAAGTTATCACTTTTGTGTAACAAAATTAATTTTGAGATTTAGAAAAATTTGAATCTACGTAATTTATCTTGGAGCATGTGTTGTGTTTCCTGCCAACTGCCGTTGTACTGTAATTATTTTAAAGCCTATTCTAAAGCCTGTAGAGAAAACAGGAAACATTATTTATTCTCATGAATGTTGGTCGTAACCAGACATATTAAAAGATGCCATTTATGTTTCAATTAATGCAATTTATAAGTTTGTTATTGATAAAGGCTGAAGCTTGAAGTTGAAGATTACACCAGATTAATCGGAGTTATTAATATTTTATCATTCGTCCATGTTTACTTACTTGTAAATTACTTAATTAAAAAAAGTTCAACACACCACTATTATCGCGAGTTACAAAACTCTTGCGTTGTTGATCTTAAAGCTTTACTCGGTTGTCATGGTAACGCGTGGGGAATTAAAATGGCGTTTTGTGCGCGCGCGCCGCAATGTACGAACGCGGACTGGCTTCGCTTCGCGCGGCCGTCGACCACCACCGCGGCTCCTCAGAAAGCGAGAGGAAGAGCAGGCCCCGAGCCTGTTTTGTTGCACGAGGACGCGTTTTCATTAATCCAATCGACTTAAGCCGTAATATACTCGTTTATATTCACGATATTTGTATCTAGTTTTCGCTACCACAATCAACAGTTTATTGTGTATCGCATCTCAATACGGCATAACTAGTAACGACCCTCCCTTGAAACGTCAACTAAACAATACAATACTAATAACCATACGATTAAATGTATCGAATACCTACGTCGCAGATTACTAGACCTTGAACCATTTAATTCGTATTTATAATACAAATTCTTCAAATGTGTAGGTCATGATAAAAAAAAAGTGCAATTATGTTATAAAATTTATTTCAATACAATAGTAAAATAATAACTGTCAATTCGGAATACATCAGTATAATTTATCTAAAATTAAATTTATATCCTACGTACTACATAAAAGCACCTAATTATCTTAATTAATTAAAAAGTAAAGATATAATTGATACCTTAAAATAACTTTTTAAAAAATAATCCATTTCATACAAAAAAGTCCCCGTTTAGGGCAGATCTTAAAAATAACCAGATGGTTTGTGAAATGGCGTTCAGGCTACTAAAATAAGTTTTACAAGGTAAAGTATGATTATTGTATGATAAAAAACTACGTACTATGAATGTTGAGTAAAAAAAATTACATCGGCTAATGCCAGTTAAAACAATACAATTTAATTAATTATAAAACAAATGATATGATGCATTCTTGTGGCGGTCACTAATGTAACACGCGTTTTATTACTGACGTAAAATGAATATTGTTACTTTAAATATTTAAAAAATAACAAATTTCACAATTTAAATTCAAAAATTAAAAATATTGGCAGATTTACATATAAAAAAAAAATTGTTAAAGCGAGATTCGAACCCATGATCGATCATCGGTAATACGTACTTTTAACCATGAAGCTATTGGCGTTTTGATTTCGGTACATAGTCTCATTGTATTATAAAAAATCTGTATTAGGTTTCTTTTTTTTTATTTGAAAACATTTAAAATAACAATACTTCATCCGCAATACTAATAAGTAAAACTAAAATTAATAGTAAACATGAGTACATAAGAAAGAAATAACCAAAGCGCATTTTACACCAGAATCAAATATTAGATATGAAAGCTAAAACTTTGTTTTAGTAAGTTAAGATTTAGTTAGTAAATATTATTGTGCGAATAATTCTCAACAAGATATTACGCTGATCACAAACTTAACTATATATATTTACATATCCAATGAAAATTATAATGTACTAATTAATTTTACAAACACCAATGTGATTAATGTAGATGTAGATTTTATATCTAAATAGTATTGACAACTTGATCGAAACATTTAGCGACAAACTGTTCTTTTTCGTCCAACTTCTTGACATCGCTATTCTCGTGTCGAGTGAGCATCGCGTCTTGTAGTGCGTTCAGTGCTTCCGAAGTGAACCTCTTGCCTTTCAAGTGTGTTATCACCGAAGCCTCTCCATGGAAACCTGACTCGATGAGTCCCGGAGGGATAGATAGAGTGACGTCATCGATCAATCCTTTCTCCACCGTCATATTGATGACTAACTCCTGCGTGGCTGTGTACACCTTCGAAGGGGTGAGGAGTTCCGCTGGTACTGGGAATGTGCGACTCACGGTGAAAACTGGCGTTCGGCCAAAACACCAGTCCCAACTTTGCAGTTCTTGCTTCATTTCAGCAAGACCTAGTGTAAGAAATTTAAATTAACAATTTTATATGCTTTTGTAATTACCTCACAATATACACTATAACATGATATCTAATCATAGCAGGGAAATTCTAGAAAATTAAAACTACAATGTTTAAATTTACAAGTCGAAAATAAGAGCCATAGACAAGTAAAAGACTTACAAATTAAACATATTTTATTTACCTGGGAACCAATTATCGGTGGGGTTCACAAACTGAAAGCCTCTCTGCTTCGTAATCAATCCTTGTCCACCATCTTCGATGTGGAGAGCTGGTGTGCGAAGGTACTCGTACCCTACCGCAGTCTGCAGACTGTCAACGGTCACCTTGTGGTCGATGTCTGCCAGGTTGACCACCGCGGAGCGCGTTGACTCCGTCGCCTTTGTCTGTATGCCATGCTAAATAGAATTATGTGTCCTTAACAATATGTTTGTGATCGGAAGGAAGAGGTTTGGGTTAATATTAGTCAAGCAGATTATTAGTGAAGGTGAAACAGCTATTACTGAGAAAAAAACACACTAAACATGTTATCAAAAAAAAACAAGGCCAGGACAAAGGCAAGTGTGTGTAAACCAATGATTGATAATAATGTCCAATACAGAAAATAACATTAGAGATTATTTTAAAGTAAGATATCTCGTCACGTGCATGACACACGTGAGTTAGATAACCCAGTCTGAGTTGTGTGAAAATCATTGAAGGCATTGTGCGTACTATCAATTTAAGATTACATACATTCAAACATTTGAATATGTATGGAAATGTATGGTATATGATAAAGAATGTGAAGAGTTGCTTGCTACCAGCTCACTATACGTCCCCACCGAGGGGCTCGGAGCCTACCCTAAGTTAGGGTGACTAGGCCATAGTCAACCACGCTGGCCAAGTGCGGGTTGGTTGACTTCACACATATCTTTGAATTTCTTTCTCCGATATGTGCAGGTTGCATCACGATGTTTTCCTTCACCGTAAGAACGTCGGGTAAATTATGTACATATGAAAATTTGAAAAATCGAAAATCACATTGGTACATGGCGGCGGGATTCGAACCCAAGACCTGTAGATTACAAGTCAAGTGCTTAAACCACTGAGCCACCGACGCTCTCATGTGAAGAGTTAGGAAAATAAATAGGTTAAATATTAGTGTTTTATAACCATTACCAAAAAGAACCAAATAAATTGTATTTGTTGGTGAAATATATCAAAGGTGAAAAATATATTATAATACTTTATTAGATTTAAGTATGCTTACCTCTCTTTTTGCCAGGGCTGTGCTGAGATCTGCCTTGTTTGCGTTGACTAGAAGTGTACAATGATGATATGCTGTTAATCGACCCAATTTTGCAGCTGTTCCAGAAATCTATACAAACTATTAAGGAAATCAACAAATTTAGAATGTATTTAGCTATATACAAGTTTTTTAAGTAACAAGTAAGCAATATACTATAAAGTTAATATAAATGAGATATATAAATTAGACATGGATATTAAACATCAGAGCAAGAAGGTCATTTTTAAACATTATTATGAAATGTAATTTTTTTTCTACATGGATGTATAATGAATTATTTAAATAGATAATTTTTAACTTAATTTTGTTTAAATTAAAAGGATACTTTATAATTATCTCGAACAACAATGTCATCACGCTTATTAATAACAGATTTGATTCCAAATCCTCTGAATAATGCTCTCTTGATGAGTTCCAAGTTGTACTTCCTGTCATATCTCTCCCGAGGCGTAAAGAATGTAATGTTGAGATTTCCACGGTCATGATAGACAGTACCTCCTCCACTGTTGCGACGAGCAAGGGATATATCTCTCTCAGTTAAGTGAGCAATATTAGCTTCAAGCCATGGATTCTGGTGACGACCAATAACAACAGTAGGCTCATTTCTCCATACCATCATAACATGATGGTTGGTAAAGTCCATGTTACGGTACATCCAGTCTTCAAGAGCCAAATTGGTGTAAATATCAGTGGATTGAGACATAAAAACTGACTTTGTGATCTCTCCCTCCGCTGGGAGTACTCTCTCTTTCTTTTTCAAAGTTACATTGTTGCTGCTTGTAACAAGACAGCGCGAGCTGCTTCGTCTAGTTACTCCCACAACAAAGCATGCTCCACTTGTTACAATTTTTCTCATCATTGTTTGGGCCATGTTTACTTATATTACACAAACGGGCACTTTTCTGTATGAACCTTGGAAAGGCAGTGTTTAAGCGTAAGTTTCTTAACCTTTATAATATACTTTAGTAAAACTATTAAAAATAAAGTCCAATTATCTAATGCATATGGCAACAAGCATCAGTGTCAGCCGATGAGAGTGAGATCAAATATTCGTGAAGGGCAATGGTTTGGTGCAGCCACTTCCAGGTTTGGTGCAGGGTGTTAATTCGATAACGAATACCCAAACAGTCGCGACAGTCACTTGGCATTCCTCCTCTTGGATGCAGGATTAACACAAAAATTACCACACAACTGAATTAAACGAAACGGATACTTTGAAACGACGATACAAGCGGCCGCAAGATTAAATTATTTAGACAATGAAACTAAGCGACATTCAGAACCGAGCACGAACGCGTTACGATGTCTGATGAGTTAAATTACCTTCTGTCGTCTCATTTTATGCACACTGATAATGATAAGCGGGCCGAGGAACTGAGAGGTCGGGCGAGGGCATTCGAAGTTCACTCGAAGACAAGCAAACAAACAGCTATAATAGATAAGCACGATTCAGCCACGCGCACAATTTTATCAGTACTCTATATAGTTATAAGATAAATTCCACAACTACTCGAAACAAAGTATTAAACTTGATTTGCTAATTTATTCAAAGTTTTATAACATGTTTTGTGAATAAATTTCATTATTCTTTGACATTTGACAACTCGTAGTTGGAAAAGTACTAGTGACGTCTCGCTGTTCGACTAGAATTCCTATTTGAATAAAATGAAAAAAATCAGCGATATAAACAGAAACGACTTCTATAAATGTGCAACAATAATATCATCCATATGCTAATGCTTTTTAGTTTATAAGTCCAGTAATCGAATCGGTTTTACGCAAAGAACATAATCGTATAACGGAACTATGTTTTTAAACGTCAACGTCATTATGACATTTGAAATTGAATAGTCACATTGACGTTTGGCCGTAATCTTTTTGATATTTGCCGTTCTAATAACATTTTACGTGATATCTCATTGAGTAAAATACATCTATTATACGAAAATGGCCTTTAGAACGACAGCAGTCGCTCGCAGTTAGTATAAAATCACATCATGTACATACAAATATAGCTTAAGACATACGCTAGTAACATAGGCTTCGTTACGTTATATAACTCATTTTAAATTATATATTTTCAGGTGCCTTAAAGAAATGGGCTTATAACCTATCTGGCTTCAACAAGTATGGTAAGTTGAAATAGTTGTGTAATAAAGCTCTTGCCTTATAAATATTCTAATGACGTCAAATTGTTGAAGGGCTTCTTCGTGACGACTGTCTTTATGAAAATGAAGATGTACAAGAAGCATTGCGCCGTCTGCCTGAGCATGTAGTCGACGAGCGTAATTTCCGTATTATTAGAGCAGTTCAACTCTCAATTCAAAAGACTGTGCTGCCGAAGGAGGAGTGGACAAAGTATGAGGAGGATAAGCTCTACCTAACACCCATCGTAGATCAAGTTGTAAAAGAAAGGCAGGAACGTGAACAATGGGAAAAGAATTACTAGAATACTTCAACCTCAGGAAATAGTGAATTTTGTTAGCCTTAATGGATGCATCCTATTTATTGTTTTAAAACTTTCTGTAATCATCTTATAAAACATGTAAAATAGCCTATTATGTGCTTATTGAAGTTGATTACCCAAAAACTAATAAATATCCAATTTGTTTGCTTTTGTCAATGGAAGTGCAAACCGTGTTTTTCGTGAATTAAAGTAAAACATTACACAATGAAATCCAAATTATTTATTTCTGGCCTATTGTCCCTTTATTATTCTAAATTGATTTTTTTTTCATAGAAATGCAGTAACTGTAAACCACTTTTAAGGGATACTATTAAATTAATAGTTGCTGTAGCTATGGTTGCTATGTCTGCACTACCTTATTCTATAACAGGGATGTTGGATATAACATTCAATGATAGAAAGTAAACAAAAAAGTTTTTTTTATCTACAATTTATTTGTAAATTGGCACATGAATTATAAATTTTGTATACACCAAATACTGTATCAATAAAATGGTATATGCAATAGCTGAAGTTAAGAAAGTCTATGGTTATTTTCTTACATTTTATGTTAAACTGAACATGCTAGAAAAAGACTAAAAACAATGGAATAAAAGGGCATTCAAGAGTAAAATATGGTCCCTACACAAACATGGAATCACAAAATATTTTATAACAAACCCAAATCAAATGCATATGGAATAGGGTAAATTACACAAACATAAATTATAAAGACACAAAAAAATCACTTTTTTAATCAAATGTATAATTTAAATATCTGATAATAAACTATAATACCAAATACTCACTATCATCATCGATTTTTTATCTGTAATATTTTTAGTTATACCAAGGATATAAAACCCTCGCCATACTCCAAAGAAATATGGAAGTAATTCCTTATGTACATAAAGTTACATAATAAAAATGGCAATTCAATCGCCCACAGGCCATGATATTTATATTCTTGGTTAAGCCATAAACAAGGTAATTAAAAACGTAAAGATGTAATGCTCCGTCAATGGCGAGCCTTGTTACTTCCGAGAGTGTGATCGAAGATGTTCTGTGCGCCGTGTGACAGGACCTTGAAACCTAAGTTCGGATTTGCCAGCCATCTTCGTTCCGGTATAATATAATAAGACATCAAGTCATTTTACCAATGGTGTATAATTTACTATATTATTGCCTGTTGCCTATTGCTATACACTGTAAATCAGTAATATCCAAACATAATAACTTCCATATTACATTTGTAATTAGAAACAATAGATTCAGTTAATTCTATACAATTTATTTAAATACCAAACATCGATCTGTTATAATCATAGTATATTATATTAATTCAAACAATAATGTACAAGGAAAAAAGAGTTTTTTTTTATAAAAAATGAAATTATAGCTTGATATTCGAGCATCGTTCTCGTAATTACAAATACTACGTAACACAATTTTTATGAATTATTAAAAAAAATGCACTATTTCTTATTTTTCCATGTATATATTACATGAGTATTAATATTGAGTGGAAATACGAGTTAAAAAATTGCTTAAACTAGATTTACAATACTTATCTAATAAATGTAAATATAGACAAAACCTGTTGATAAAATTCGATTAATATATTTTTAATTTCAGACATATGACGTCATAAATCTTATAAACGTCACTAACAAAAAAATATGAATTATGTTTTAATTATTCTAACCTAAATTATGATATCAATTAGGCCTAAAGATATGTTTAACATATGATAAAAAATGTAAAAAAAATTGGACAACGCCACAATGGATGGTATCAATTGGTATTGTTGATTTCATATAACGTAAATAAAATCTTTATCGTAGATATACAAAAATAACAATTTTTAGAATTTAGGAATAGCTTGGCAAGGATGGCAGCCAATTTTAGAATTCATTGCCACAAAGGAATTAAGAACGAAATTTCTACATACAATAGTTTTTCAACTGTACAAAGTGGATTTTATTTATTTTAACATATATCATTGGCAACGTTAATAAAAACAGAAGTTATTTACAATTCCTCATCCCCAATTGCTTCAAAGGCGTTGTTTTCAACACAATCTTTACCCGTCTTGAAGGAGACGGATGCGAATTTTTCTGTTAATTTCTGAACGGAAAATATTTCCCGCGAACTGCCGGATGTGATCGAATCTCCATTCTGTAATTTATATAAACGTTTAATTGTTCTTTTGTCTTAACAAGATAATCAAAGACTGTGAGAAATTATAGCTTTATAGAAAACTTTATTGAAAGAATGGTTAAACATCAAATTGGCTTGCTTTATGTTAACTGAATATAATATTTTATTTATAACGTATAATAAAGTTTATATGCAGATAAACTCCGTAAAACGATATTACACGACTGTTTACTATCATTACACATTTTATAATATGCCTATCTAAAATTATACTAAAATTATAAATGCAAAAGTTTGAAAATGAATGGACGGGTGGATGCCAGCCTAACGGATCTCGATATAATTTCGCACAAACATATTTACTAAGTAATTTTTATTTACAGCTCTGACGAAATCGCAGGCAGAAACTAGTAATAAAATGAAATAAGGGAAATTGCATTTTAACCCTTAACTCAACGGAGTATTTTACCCAAAAAAAAACTGTTTTTTTTTTAGTGAAGCCATATTTTTAGATATGAAATTAGTATAGGAAACATGCTATTTTTTATATGTTCGTCACACTGGACACTATAAAATTAGGGTTAAATTAGTTTTAATTAGTAGTGAAGTACATACGAGCGAGCTGAGCGTGTCGCTGGAGGAGGAGGGGGTGACGAGGTGACTGGAGCCGTCGCGGCGCAGGTAGGTGAGCCCGCCGCGCTTGCACCGCGGCGACGACGGACCGCAACCGCTCTTCTGACGCATCAACTCGTCCACTATCGACTGAAATTATATTACATTTTCACTAAATACTGATGTAAGATAAAAATGCTGTTTTATAAGAATTACCGAGATCGATATCTAAATTTTATTCCATTTATTTCAATCGAAATACTCAATTAGTACTGTCGCCCACATAAACTGATCACAACATATCTTTTTTTTTATTTTTCAGGCATAAATATGATTACTGTAGTTTATGCTGCTTCGAAAACGTGAATTTTCCATTTATAGGATTATGTAGCCATGAAAACAAATGACATGTTAAGTTGGTTTATTCCGAACAACCATATGTAACTATAAATCAACTGATAGCAGCACTTTCTACTAAACTGTTATACAATGACTAAATATTCGATAAGCATGCTGTAATTATACCCAGAAATTTTATATCAGCAGAATATTGACACATTTATATATGTAACAGCGTTTTATAAAGTCATGCTTAACACGTTAAACGCCATCAATTTTCTCATACTGTTCCGTTGAGGCCACGGGGTACACCGGTGACCGACAAGAAAAATATCTGTTCAGGCAATGGCGGTCATGACCGCGAGTAAGAATAACCTTTAAACTGCTTGATTTTACAGTTTTTATCAAAACCTGTCTTATGTTTATTTTGACACAATTTATTACTATAGTTCTATCAAATAAGAACATAAAACAATGTTTTGAATTATTGACAAAATATAAAATTTGATGTGGCCCGTGCGCAAAGTTGAGTGCCGGCACATGGTGTCCCCCATGGCGTTTAACGTGTTAAACTGCAATTTACATTGAAAATGTTGACATCTGTCAGATAAGCGGCGCTAACAAAGCAAAGTGTCTAAGATCGGCTGTATTAGTATCAATGACGGTCATGACACCCCTGAGCTGGTTCCAGGTCTTATGTGGACCACTAATTAAACAATGATTTTATTTATATATTTTGTCATCAGCCACATAGTCTAGCTAGACCTAACCTTTTAGGTACAGCACTTTCGTGCATTAATAAAATACCTACTTTTTCTTATATCTCATCATTTTCCTCCTTATCATACTCCCGTAGTGGCGCAACAGGTTTTTGTCCTCCACATAACTCTATCATACGTCATCTCAGTCATCACTCCCTTCTTGATCATGCCACCTTTCACGCAGTCCATCCATCTCTTTTTACTTATATCTATTGTTATCAAAATTGAATTATAAGCACATGACTTGACCACAACTATGTGACCTTGGCACCAAAGCTGGATCCACGCTTGATTACTGTATTGATATAAAAACGCCTATGTTAATTCTTAATAATATATTTTGTTAATGGCAAATTAAAATGATTAAAATAAACCAATTACCTACAAATGTTGCTCGTTACAAACAGTTTCCTTATTATTATACATACAAAATAAAACTGGTTTCAATTTCAATACAATTTAATCGTACTCATATTATCTATACTAATATAATAAAGCGTAAACACACTTCTTTGTTGCCTAAGATGTCAGCAATTATAGCATATTTTTGAACAATTCCTATTTTAGTGAAAAGTCGTACATTTACGTCACGCTTTAGGCTATATATTTTCACGCCATTAAACTTAGGGGGTAAATATTTTGTATATAAACCCTAATGTGGGAAAGAGACCATAAGTTGCTGCCAACATCAAGGAAGCAAGGTTGCCAAAGTTCGTCATCATGTCATGTCATTTTGATTTGCAATTGATAATTTGACAAATGTAAACAATGAAATAAAGTTTTTATGATTTCACGCGGACGGAGTCGCGTGCGAAAGCTAGTAAAATTATAAATGCGAAAGTTTAGATGGATGTTTGAGTTTGCAGATTAAATTGCTGAACGGATTTCGATGAAATTTGGCATAGATGTAGAGGATAGTCTGGAAAAACACATAGGCTACTTGCTTTGGTATTTTCTTAATTCCCCGAAGAAGAAGTCGCGGGCGAAAGCTAGTATAGTAAAAGATAAAAAAACTAAATTTACCTGTAAACAAACACTTATGAATATTGCGTGCTCTGTCCTTAACGTTACCCATTCAAGATTATCTTTACTTATAAGGTATTCAAAGGAGAGTTCAAAATGCTTATTGTTGTCGTCTAAGAGAGAACCATGGCCATTAGTCTGTGGTTTTTCCATCTGTAAGAAAAATATAGACATCGTTATCAAAAGACGTCTATTATTGAATATAGAGCATAAGTATAGACGCAATCAGTTGTGTGACGTTGTGAGACTATAAATAACATTCTCAATTAATCATAAAAGTTATTGCCTAGACACGTCGGGTGGGATCTCGACAAAATCATTTTATACCGTCCATTTGTAACTATCCAATTTTGGTCTCTTGAAATATCTGAATATTGTACAACATTAACGAGTCTTTCTAGATCATATTGAATTTTGTTTATCAACTGTATTCTTGACGGAGTATTTTATTGATAAAAATGAGTTCAGGTACCGTAAAATAAAACGCACCGGAAAGAGATCTCGAATCACTTACGTACAGTTAATCAGTTAAATGTCTTTAAGAGTCGTTGATTTAAGAGGGTTCTTTTGTTTCGACTGGATAATGGGTTTTATTTAACTCAGGCTAACTATGGGTACAGAAACATATAGCCATCCCTTTCACTCCCCTTGAAAAAACTGAGATGGCGATGTTTTGAATACGTTCGGTATAGACTGTAGAAATTAACGGTATATATAATTTTTAAAGCATCATATACAAACAAATAAAGAGGAATAAGTTAATTTATTCAGAAATTTAATTAAACTTACGATTCATTTTACTGTTTTGTTTTATTTTTTTGCAATTTTCGGCACTTGGTAGAAATGAAGCCAGATAAAAAGGTTAAGTAAAACGTAACGAATTATATAATGCCTGTTATTAAGTGCAATTAACGATTACAAAATGATACGGGGAATAAGGAAAAGTCAATGTTTGAAGCATGACGTAAGGATAAAGTGCTGCTAAAATATCAATATATCTTTAAGACATTGACTTCGATTAATTTATAAATATACAGAATTGAATTTAGAGGTAAACCTATTAAACAACATAACTCGTAATATTCAAATCCACTATAATTCCATCAGTGCAGTGAAGAAGGCCGATTATAGGAAAAAAAAAACTTACGGTATGCAATGTGGTAATCCTCCAGCATCTCATTCTGGTAACTTTGTAGCGTTGTTCCCGAGAGGGTTGTGTCACACTGGTCAGTGTTAGCTCTTTGGACGCGAGGGAGACGCGGACGCGGCACGCCCCGTCGCCCGCTCCGCTCGTCGCTCCGCCCGTCACGTGATGCGCTTCCGTTACCGCCTCGCCCGCGGGCACTCTGCCGTAGTACCGACAGCTACGGGCCACTTCTATGTACTACAATTATATAAACAACGTAAGTTTCTAGTGTCTATGCAGGTCCTTGTATTATGACCTGAAACTTGTTTTTGACGCGATGACGTTTTATAAATCAAAAAAGCATGACTCATTTTCACGTATCGCCTCAACCGAGCGTGCAAGCGAGAGCTCGGAACAAGCGATAGAGAGGCACGATCTGCCTAAACGTTCGTGTGTTATCTCGTTAAATTGTCGTCCGTGAACCGATTTTACAGAAACCAATTTTTAAATTAAGTAATGCTTGTTACGTAGTAGATCGGTGAATACCAATAAAACAATTATTTAAATGTTTTCTAGCATACAGAAGACTTTCAAAAACATAATATGTGACCAGCAGAGTTATGTAAACTAAATCTAATAGAATTATTGTGTGGTATTAGTCACCATTATTCCATCAAACAATAATATTAAAAGTTATTGTCTGGTCTCTGACACTATGGAGGATCAAGTGATTTATAAATATGAATATGTCATAACTCAGGTGTGAGTTCATCTGAATGTGTCATATGTATGTATAGTATAGTAACATGAAAAATGTACATTTATTTTACATATTAAATGTCAGCAAATTATGTTTATGCGAGCTTAAAATCGCACATTAGAATCGACATGAAATTAATAATTATTTATAACCATTTAAATTATTTATATGCATATTGCTGCACTTAAATAAAAAAACGATTCAACATTTTTTTGTTTCATTCAAAGTAGACGGAAACATTTGTGTGTGGGGTAAATTATAAACAATCCTAGAGGAGTCGGTGAACCCGCATTGAGTCGTCTCGCGCAACAACCCTCGATTGCTCAAGCACCCATTCATTTCTTTTGCGCGGTAATTATGCGTAGTACGCCGCGACTCGACGTCGAGCGAGCGAGGACGGTTTTTAACATTTCATTTTTGTTTACGATGATATTTTATAACATACTAGATTTTGTTCACTTCTCTATGTGGGAAATGAAAAAAAAGATGTTATTCCTTTGAAATGCGAAAAAACTAGCAATACACATTTTGTACACTGTCTATTTTTGAAATGAATATAGAACCATTATAAGCACTGATTGAATTTCAACAAGGCTATTGGATCCTAATTGGTTGAACTGACCTTTATGTTCCATATCTTGCATATTATGTAACAATGTTGGTATTGCATGTCTACTCTGTTATGAACATGAGGTTTAATATTTGTAAAGTATGTGATATTGCCACCTTTGAATATTAGTAGTTGTAGTATGTTTATCTATATACTAATATAATAAAGCGTAATCACACACTTCTTTGTTGCCTAAGATGTCAGCAATCACAGCATATTTTTGAATAATACTTTTTTAATTAAAAGCCCTACACTTACGTCAGGCTTTGGGCTATATATTTTCACGCTATTAAAAATTCTTTAAAATTATTTGTGTTAACATTTAAAAAAAAAAGATAAAAAAATTATGAAAACTCACCTCTTTCTTTTCTTTCCTTGATTCATGTGAATTTAAAATATCCCTTGTTTGTGAATTTACTACAATCCATCCTAAATCAATATCTTGTATAGTTTGTAAATATAACAGGTCTAATGACACCCTATCTGACATCACATCTGTGTCATAACATGGATCCCAATAACTAAAAAATTACATTGAAAATCATCTTAACACATTATTACCACAATATTTTTTCACATGCAAGTAGACTTGCCAAGTGATATTACACTTTGTTAACAAAATAAACTTAAAAATGCACTTTACCTTTTCCGAAGTACAATTTTATCATCAGGTCTAACATACTTCTGAGATATGTATGGAGATTCATATTCTTCTAGCTTTTTCAAGCATGGCTGACCATCTTTAGCACAGCTCCAATTGAATAAGTATAAAGAGAAAAACTTTACAAAGTCTTTTGATAAATTAATGTAATTACAGGCTATATCTAAGACAGCACCGGAGGCATCAGTTGATGATACTGATAATGGTATTCTGTAGCCGTTCATCAAAAATATTTCTATATCAACTTCATGCACTTGGACACAGTGAGTTTCTTGTTGAGCCGAAAAGAGGAATGTTGTGAGTATGTCAGAGTATGCCAAAATAGGATTTTGTCCCACTGCAATATGTCAAATATATTAATAATAGGAATGGTAAATAGCAAGACATAACATCTGAATTCTGGGACATTTAATTCAATTAAAGAGTAAATATTAGAACAAGTTTTTACCTAATTGTATGTATTTTTCTAATAGAACTCTTCTTTCTTCAATCTGAGAGTTTGTAAGGAAGAGTTTTTTTGGTGGAAACTGTGGGAGCTTGAGGTAGGGATTTTGTGCCTGAAGCTGTTCGTGAAGACTGAGCAGTTGTTTATATCGCGTAGTACAATGAAAAAACCCATCGATGTAAATATTATATCCCTGATAATAAAAAAATAATAATAAAATTCACAAACAAAGCAATTAAAATAATAAAGCTGTTTAATCTAAGTCTCCAGTGCAAGACCTTAAAAGAACATCATTATCAATATGATTAATAAGAGGGAGGATGTTATTTACCGTATAAGTGATTCCATTATCATCACGGAATTGTTGCACGTCTGGGATCGAAAAATGCATCTTCACGAACAATATTAAATCTTGGCACTACACATTCTAATCAATAGATATAAAAAGGTATCCGACTTTTTTTTATTACGTTTCTTCTTAGACTCTACTACCTAGGAATACAAAAAAATGGTTGTGATTTATTTACTCCCTCCGCTGATGTTTCGATACGACATGTTCGCAAATTCTGACATTATTCTATTCCATCCATTTCAATCTCATTCAGTATAAAAATAAACTAGTGATGTGCCTTCCGATGTTTTTAGTACGAAACAACCACCAACAATCATGTTCATGAATTTATTGTATTAAATTGGAAAAATATAATTTGAGTTAATGTCTTAAAATTCCTTATTTTCTAAGTTTCCCTTTTTTGATACTGCTGGCAATGTTCTTTTTGGTGGGTAATAGGTTAAAATCAAATGGCAACATTTTTCATGACTCATAGTCACGTGATAACGCGTCCTTACTCGGTTGGTTTTTTTAGATTCGCTTGGAGAGATCACGAAAATCAACGCTTGCAACTAATTGCAAGTACTAATTGTGCTTAACTTGTTTGTTGTGACTTAAAAGTAATTCACCATGTCATCAAAATCCAAAAAAACTGTTACATCGTCATCTAATGTAAGTGTTGTGTCATCTATGCAAAGCCCACCTCAATCAAGCACTCCGGTTGGCAGCCGTTCTTCTAGCGCGGCCGGCCGCCCTAGCAGCCCTCTAAGTCCTACAAGACATACCCGATTGCAAGAAAAAGATGCCTTACAAAACCTCAATGATCGCCTTGCGGCATATATCGACAAAGTTCGTCAACTTGAAAGTGAGAATTCAGGGTTGCGGCGTGAGATACAAACTACACAGGAGGTCGTCACCCGCGAGGTATCCAATATCAAGGGAATGTATGAACATGAGCTTCAGGAAGCTCGAAGGATGTTGGATGAAACATGCCGTGAAAAAGCTAGAATGGATATAGATCTAAAAAGATTACGCGAAGAAAACAATGAATTAGCGAAGAAGTAAGTATTCTATTAAATTTGGTTTTATGTTAAATTAAGTTATATTTAGGGAATAAAAAAATTAATACATAAGTTGATGGTCGCTTGAAGGAATTTCTTCCGGTAAGCTAACCTTAGCATAAAGTTTACGTCATCAGCGGCGTTTAGCGCGCGGGAGCGGTGACGAGTGCGGGCGACCTCGCCTTTACGACAGTGACATCATATCCCAATTTAACATACCTAAATAACATTAATATACCTATACTCTTCGTTTCAAAGTATTCAGTTTTGTAAACAACTTGACAATATTTACAATGTTCGTTTTCACATAAGAAGACTCGCATGATTAGGTATTTTCATACCACACTTAGTTTTAAATGCTAAAGATGTGAATCTTGCTAAAAGCTATGTAGAATAGTCAAATATCGAACAATAAGCCATTATTAGTATTTCCTTATCTGTATAAACAAATGGTTCACTTACCACCATATACTTTTAAATTCACAAATACCAAAATAAACTTCTTTTTATTTACAAACCATCAATCTTTGTTTGGAATATTGTTTCCAAATACAACTCTACAAATATGTATTTTGTATATTTTCTGATCAGTTGTAGATTATCATAATGGAGACATCTTGATTTTTAATGTGGGTAGTAGTAATATGTTTGAATAATATTATCAAAATTAAATAGATTAATTGTAAATGGCCTTGACATGTAGTATATATGTATGTAGTTTATATTACGATTTATAAGTTCAAATAACACTTATGTGTTCAAGTATTTAGCTTTTGTTAAAGAAACCTTATGTCTACAATATGAGGATATCTTTGCAAAAATGTTACATTGAAAATGCTGATAGTAAACTTGTATACATTGTAACGGTGTCAAGGTAACACTGACCTAGCTCCATTACACCAGTTTTACTTTTAGAGCTATAGCTAATAAAATGATAAACAATGATTATTTTGCACACATGTAAAAGTTGGTTTGTCACTAAGCAAACAATAGTTACAAACATTGACTCTAAAAAATATGTAAATAAACATTTTGACCTTGAATCAACATAATGTCCGGCTTAAACTATTTTGACATTTTTATTGTATATCTGGTTTTTTATCACTATCATTATTACAATAATATGAGAGAGGCAATATTTAAAACATAAACAATGCAGTGTTAATTTTAGGTGAACTAATACTTTATTGCAACCTTCTAAAAAAAAACTTTATAGGTCATGTCCTAAAGTTTTTTCTTTACTTTATTGATGAAAACATTACTTAATAATTTAACGAAAAAAAATCTTATTAGATAAATATTTGTAATACAATCTTTTACTACTAAATCATAGTTAACAAATATAAACTATATTTCTTGTACTCACTTTGAATTAAATTCTGTTTATATGTGCACTTAGGTAAATACAGTCTAAAAACCTAATTAATGCAATGCCAGGTAAAACTATAGTGTGTAAATTACTGTAAACTTTTAGTATTTTTTTTAAAAACAATATAAGCATGGTAGCAGAGCTCACTCGCCCTGAAGTGTATTAAATTATTTATAAGTTCCAAAGTATAAAAACGAAGATGACGTAATTTTCGTAAATAGTCATGACGTGATTATCGCTATCGTAAGGTGACGCGACCTTAATATTAAATTTATATTTTAAGACAAAAACCGTAAAGCAACCCACAAGCACTCTTAAATTTATCGACCGACTTTGCCCGCGTGGATTAAAAAATAATAAAAACTACAGCCTATGTTACTCAATGATAATGTAGCTTTTTAATGGTGAAATAATTTTTGAAATTGGCTCGGCGGGTTTTGAGTTATTTCAATACATACAAAAATACAAATCTTTCCTTTTTATAATACTAGTATAGAAAACACCAGCAAAACGTTTCTTTGCAACTGAGAAAAAATACTGCAAACATTTTTAATCACTTTCTTTTGACTTTGATAAATAGATTTTCAAGTCTTTGTTTTAACATCCTTTCCAATTTGTGTACATATCTTATCATTATGTTATCGAAACCTAGAGATAAAATTGTAATGGTCGGCCACCCCGCGTCGCTTCCTCCCGCATTGTCCTACACGTCGAATTATATTTGTACATATCTTGCACATCTGTTCCCTTCAATTATATCGTATTTAAACAACAATGTTATCAGAAATACAAAAATATTTTTTGGTTTTAAATAATAAATAGGAACAGTATTTTGTAATCGTTATTTTCCACAATGAATTTTTCAATTCTCTACATGTAACATTTTATGACATAATATTAACTCGCTTAATTGTTATTTTATTATATCGACGCGACAGTAATTGCTATAAGTAAATTAGATAAAAATTGGTAGATGGTTATGAACGACAAAACATCTTATCGCGTTTTCATTTGTCCTTATAAATAAACTTCACATCTAAACTTTTAAAACTGAATATCGGCCAAGGTCTTGTCTGTGCGGGATAGCTAATCTTTCGGCGGCATCATTGTCTCTAGGATTACGAGCTATTTTCGCCTTATATCTTACAACATAAGAGCAGTTTTACTGTAATATCAAAAATATTTCTGGTACATTATTTTTTAGCAATAAAATAAATTGGTGTCGTCGTCCATCTTTTGATAAATTGCTAACCTACTATCGATGATATAGTTTGTAAATGCGCTCTGTCCACAAAGTCGAATTATTTTTAAAATTTTACACGAATTGTGTTGGTCCAATATTTGTTTGAATGTTTACCTTAAAGACGATAATCACCGACATTTGCTTATATTTATTGATAACGTCAGTCGGTATTTTATAAAATCTTAATTCAAATTGGATTAGAGGTAATCGTTTCAAGTTTCAATAACAACTTTGTGCCTACGCGACTATAGTCGGTGTCTGTTGCGACGCTCGTCCGCGTGTTTACACTAACATTCCGTTCCGCGTACTGTTGCGTAATGGACGCCTCACATTAACATGAATAAGAATTATAAACCATGATAAACCTGAAAAATTCAAATTCTTACTTTATCGTTTTATAAGGTTCTTTTAATAATGATTATACACATGTGTTAAGTCAGTTTTACTAAGTTTCGTTCTATTTTATTTATAAATATGAAATCATTACAGATTAGAGAAGAAGACCAAGGATTGGCAGCAGGCGGACAATCTGGTGCGGCATTACGAAACTCGCTACACCGAAGAGAGTAACAAGTACAATACCGCTTTGGCTGATAAGAAGAAAGCTCAGGATGAAGCGAGAGTATGTATTTAAAGTAATAAACGCGATTTTAAAATAAGGATTCCCCACAATTTAGTTTGTCTCTTGAGTCGAAGGATATTTACGTAATTATTTTGGCATCTTTTCGTTTTATATATTCTAATCACGTTTTAACTAACTGAAGGTTTCGCCTTACAGCTTTTCCATGGGTATATTTCCTTGTTAAGTTCTTTGAACAGTTTTAGTTAACACTAATCAACTATGTTTTTCTAGGAATTGGCCAAAGAGCTTGAGAAGTTGCGTAAACTGTACAATGACACGCGTAAGACGCTGGAAGAGGAGATGCTATGCCGCATCGACATGGAGAATACGGTGCAGAGTCTGCGCGAGGAGCTCACCTTCAAAGACCAGGTGTTCCAGCAGGAGCTGCACGAGACACGCTCCCGCAGACAAGTCGAAATCTCGGAAATTGGTGAGTGTACTACTGATCTTAAGGTGAAGTAAGGAGGGAAGACTAAGGTCGACTAAAAGGAACTACTTAGGAAGACTAAAAGCAATTGATTTTAGATGATATTTGTATTTTTGATAATAGTTGTAACAAAATTAATTTTGTTTTCTTAATATCATTGTACATTTTACTATGTTACATGTTAATTTGTTAATACAATATATACTAAAATAAAGAGAGGAAAGCATGAATAGGCTTCGCAACTTCTTTAATACCACGCAGACGAAGTCGCAAGCGACAGCTATAATTTGAGTAATTCAGCATGAAATAAAGTGTTTGTATCGCAGACGGCCGACTGGCGCAGCAGTATGAAGCCAAGCTGCAGCAGAGCCTGCAGGAGCTGCGCGAACAGCAGGAGGCCAACATCAAGGCCAACCGCGACGACATTGAAGCTCTATATGAGAATAAGGTGATTACTAAACATTGTTACCTTAAAAAAAACATGGATTGCTTACTTTTGTAAATAAGTTAACTAAATTCTTTCTAAATAAGAAACATTATAATTTTTATATAGCTTTTTTAATGTAAATATGTTGTGTATAGCTGAAGAATCTGCAAGCAGCCGCCAACCGCAACAGCAGCGCCGCGACCGTAGCGGTGGAGGAGCTGCGCACCATGCGCACGCGCATTGACAGCCTCAACTCTAACCTCAATGAGCTCGAAAACAAGAACGCCGCATTGAGCGTGAGTATCACTCATATTACTGCTATATAGATAAACTAAATATTTAGATTAGACATAGGGAACATTTTTTCACCAGTAACTTTGTACGGTAATATCTCAATGTCAAATTTGACATAGCGAGACACTTTTCAGTGTTTAAATTATTTGTTTGTTGTGATTTTGACTATCTGACACCGGGTAGTGCTGGTGAGATTATTTGAAAAATGTTTTAAGTGAAGTGTCAACTATACCTTCTCTATATATTTTTTGAATCTATTTGAGTTATAAACTAGTTTTTTAAATTCTCAGCTTAATAACAGATACGAATCATGGTTTCCATGTAAATTCCCAGCCAATGGCTAGGACCTCTTGTCATTAGTGCATTTCAATTTTGACATTTGCAATTGAATGTTTTATGCTATGCCAACAATAAAATAAAGTTTTTATAATGTAATGCGGAACAGCTAGTAACTAATAGAGACTTCGTATTGTAGAACCGCTGCCGTGAGCTGGAGCGTCAACTGGAGTCAGAGCGCGCGCGGCACGCGGAGGACCTGGCCTCGCTGGAGCAAGAACTGGCGCGTTTGAGGGACGAGATGGCCACGCAGCTGCGTGAGTACGCCACCCTCATGGACATCAAGATATCCCTGGATCACGAGATTGCCACCTACAGGGCACTCATTGAAGGCGAGGAGGACAGGTTCGTAGAAAACAGGATGTTTTGCTTTACTTCGTAATGGATATGGATTTTTTTACTTTTCACTTGTAATAAAAAGGTCTGGTAATAAACTGTATCCAAACATTTTTAAAGTATAGTCGCGGAATTCCGCGGTGTATCGTTTACAGAACAATTGACATATTTCTTGCAACAAGACAAACTAAATACAAAAATCCTGTCGTAAAACACTTTATTTATAAACCATTGTTAACAATTGATAATTACTTTGCAGTACAATCAAAGTAGCAAGCAATCCATAAATCATTATTAATAGTAAAATCATTTTTTTCCTAGTAATAGAGAATTTGCGTGTTTCCAGGTTGAACATAACTGGTCAGTCCCCGGGGCGGGAGTCGCGGGAGTCCCGTGCGTCTGTGAGTGGCAGCGGGCGCGCCACCCCCGGCCGCCGCGGCACGCCGCTGCGCGCGCGCAAGCGCACCCTGCTCGATGAGACCGAGGAGCGCAGCCTGCAGGACTTCAGCGTCACCTCCAGCGCTAAGGGAGACCTCGAGATCTGCGAGGCATGCCCCAACGGTAGCTTCGTTAAGATACGCAACAAGGGGAAGAAGGTATGTTGACAAGCCGGTACTCTAGATGCTGTCTTGATATGAAAGCTTGTTTTGGTATCATCTAGACTACGTCTATAGACTTTACTTTACTATTTTAAAGTACTTTTAATTCAGCAAATATATTTTACAAGACATCTAACTGTTGTTTCAAACATTTTTAAAACATCTTGCCATTTAAAAGTTTACAAATAATTGAAAAACTCTGTGACGATACAGGTAATATTAAAAAAGTAGACTAATAGTATACAAGTAGACTATACTTTTTTTTTAAATCGGATTTTGAAGGTCGGACTTGTTTTTTTAAGGACGGAGTCAAAAACTAGTATGTTTATAAAACAATTGTTTGTAGGAGCAAAGCCTGGGCGGGTACCAGGTGATCCGCAAGGCAGGGGATCAGGAGACGGTGTTCAAGTTCCACCGCACGGTGAAGGCGGAGCCGGGCGGCGTGGTGACGGTGTGGTCGGCGGACGTGAACGCGGAGCACGACCCGCCGCGGGACATCGTCATGAAGGGACAGAAGTGGTTCGTCGCTGACCACTTCACCACCACGCTCTATAACATCGATCAAGAGGTAATCCTTCTTTTTAATTATTAAACTACATTAATGACTTCTTTTCGAATATGAATTGTATATATTTTAGAGTTCTTTTATAAAAATTCGTTTGTATTGCTTAATTTCATCACTAAAATTTTATGCAATATTCCATTTCCTACTTCTATACTTACTACACTTTACTAAACGTATTCTACTAGACTAATAATCTGAACGATATCAGCTGTATAGTACAGTCAAGATCTTCCATTCACTATTTTGTGATATCTAAATTATTTGATAGGAGGTAATAAACTTTAATGGTAATTTTAATATTTGGAATGTTAGGAGGTGGCGGTGTCTGAGCGCCAGCGGCGGCAAGTGAGCACCAGCTCGCAGCGACACCGTGAGCTCTCGCACAAGTTCCCGCGCCGTGAACAGGTCAATATTTATTTTTAATAATTACATTATATTCATTCTACAAATAGAAATTAGTAAATAAGTAACAATCTCGTTAATCTTTACTTTCTACAGATCGGAGAAATACGTGAGGGAGATGAGAATTGCCGCATAATGTAACGTTGATCGTGTCGGTTGTCCTCTCTACCAGTGCCTTGGACTTCAATAATGCGCATTCAGAAATAATTTAATAACATTAATTATGGTAAATCAATTTTCCCCATAGAGTATCCTTGCCTCCTATCTTGTAAAAGTGCAATATATGAGAGAATCAAAAGTACATCATAAATCATGTCTACCAAATGGTACTCAGTCCTTACATTAAAGGTCAAAGTTTTCAGGCCCTCTACGCAAATGTTCATTCATGTTCATTAATCATTAATAAATAAAATTAAGAGATCGCTGATAAGATACATTTTTCACTGCCTCAACGTGTCGTGTTTATTAGTGAACAAAGTACAAAATCATTAGTTCACTAGTGTTGGTAAGTATTTTCTAATATATTATGATTAATTAAGATTTCCCCACCCCGTAGCTTTGCACTGATATCTAAATATAATGTCATTAATGCAATCCATTTAATAATTTAGGTAGATGAAATCTACTAAACTTGATTCGTAGTAAACTTAGATATTACTTTGACTAGAAAATCACTTTATTTAGGTTAAGAGTTTTTTTTTGACTTCATTGTGGTTGTCTTTAACGTAAGGTAACATTTGTCATACATTTTAACAATATTATATAGTAATAATTTAAAAAGGTGCAAGTCTCAAAAGCTGCATATGATAGACAGGGGAAGCGAACCACTGGCACGCTACACAATATTTTGGGCACGTCAATGATCATAAAAACACTACGAAAAAAGTGTGTGTTGGTGCACATAGAATTGACGTAATAATCGCAGTCAAAATTATTTGATGGTATGCCTAAGACTGCATTAAACATTTCTTTTATAAATGCCACTTTGATGTATAAAGGTTCGCTACCCCTGTTAAGATGTATTTTGAAACGGCATTTATATTAGGAAATGGGTTTTCGTATATTTTGTAATACTACATGTAACACTTAAAATATCATTAGATTAAATTTTAAGATAACAATAAGATATTTCACATGGCCATTTTATTGTCAAGAGAGGATCGAATCTATTTCTTTGTCAAAAATACAATTTTGTGGTAAATGAGTGAATCATGAACCCTTTTTTTGTTTTTTTTTTATTATTATTTTAGACTCAGATTTTGTATTCCATGTGTAAATTACATATTAAATAAAGATTTATTTAGGATTAGAATTGTTTTGTTTTATTAATTGCCCTCTTTATTATTTTAGCTTTAATATAGAAAAATTAGATGGATGTATGTTAGCAGATAACACCAAAATGGATTAATGGATTTGTAAGATGTTGGCACAAAGAACACTTATGGGAGTAGCGCATGGGCTACTCTCACAAGTTCTTTTCTTACTCTGCGCGATTGTGTAAATGCTAGTAAGAATAAATAACTCAAAGATCAAATCAAATATATTAAAAAAAAAAGAAAAATAACATTCTTTTTTTTTCAAATTTACCACGAGATTTTGGTATAGATTACATAACTGATAATGTTCGAGTCTTAAAATTATTAAAGATATTTATTATTGCATTAATTTAGCTTTGGACTTGTACTAATGATGAACAAGCTGAACAAAAATAATTCTTTGTGTAGATACATTTGTGCCTTTATCTTTCATGTTTTAAAAATCTGATTTATTCCGTAATTTTCTCACTTGGCGTATTAGAAATGTCTATGCTGGCAATACAAGAAAATGTCAACATGACACTGACGTATGCTCATTTGACATTTGTGAAATGTGTTTTTTCCTTTAATAAGTAATTCTATTTTTTAAAAACTTTAGTTATCTTTCGCAACATTAGAATTTTAAGTAAAGTTGTAACACTTTTGATTTTAAGGATAGAAAGAAAAAGGTTAGTATATACCAAACGCTTAATATGTACCATCGCGGCTATCACTCGGCTTTCACAACAATCCAAAGCCTTTGTTGAATTCCAGAAATTATCGGGGTAATATCAAAGAAACCTTGAGACTTAAGGCAGCACATATGTTAAGGTACCATTAATTCACAAAGGTGTTTTCTCAGGTCATTGTATTTTCTATCGAGCCTGCTTGTACAGAGACCAGAAACTGCATTCTGTCAGTGGATTAAGTACTAGCTAATGCTGGACACTTCGTCCGCGTAGAATTTAGAAATATTAAAAAATGTAGCCTATGTTACTTAGTAATAACATATCTTTTTAATTGTGAAACAATTTTTGAAATTGGCCCAGTAGTTTTTGAGTTATTTCAATATATACAAGAACACAAATCTTTCCTCTTTATAATGTTAGTATAAATTGGATATACCTGCTTTTTGTGATTTTTATTTTGAAAAAGCATAATGCCATGATTTTAAATCTGTAGGTACATAATCCTTGACTCATTTGTCAATATGCAATTAAAGACTGGCAACTTCTTGAAATCATATTTAATACCCTAGTTCTGTGGCACACATTAAAAAATCCTGCAGTAAGAATCCAAAATGTTCATGTTTGTAATTTAACATATAATTGAAAACTACCTTGTAAAAAAATTAATACATAGAACTTTTACTCATCTTATAATCAACTTCAATTTTGAATTCAAAATCAACTGCTTGAATGTGTTTTAAATTGGTTTACAGTATTTACAACAAAAATTGAATCGGCAATCCAAAGAGGTAGGCAGAGATTCGAACTTCCATTTGGTTCCGTTCGTCGTTCGTCGTTCGTTCCGTTTGGTTCCTCAACTCTCTTTCGTTTCTTCTACATTCATATATGGATAAACACACAAGTAAATTTCAGATGGTCTTGATATTTACTTTGGATAAATCCATATTTGAAATAGTGTTTGATGTACCTAAAAGATATTTGACATTGAGTTTCACTATCGCAATTTATAAAGATTTGACCTTTCAACTTCGCAACAACTTCTAAATATAGAAATTGCAATTATAATTTAAATATATAGTCATATTAAGGCTTTACCAAAAATATAACAAGCCATAACTGTCTTCATCAATATTGCAACACTTTTTGTCTATGTCAATACATCTAACTAATGACATTTATTCCTTATACGTTTTTTTTTATAAATAACTTTAAGAGACCACAAAGTAAAAAAAATGCCATTTCAAAAGAGTACAATAATCAAGAATGTCATGGCAACAATTTTATATTTTTAATAAAATTGTCGAAGCCATTACAAGAAAATATTCCGTAGGTTTTTCGCAACATGGCGACGGTCTAAATTTTTATATAGTCCGATTATCTGTGCTGTGGTACAATCTTTGCAAAACATTTGTAGCACGGAATTTACGTAAAAATCGTCCGTTATCTTCAAACAGAAAAATTTAGAGCTAAAAGGTTTTCAGCATTAAACTTTTATGTAAGCCTTACTGCGCATCACAATAAAACCTCCGAGGAGAAAATGGGACAGAGCAAAGAATGTTTGTGTTTTAGCGGCGTTTGGTGGTCGGGGCTGGGGCGGGCGGATCCATCGCAATTTTCGCGCCTTGACCCAGGTGGGCGTAGCGACGCAATAGGTCACGGGGGTGAGGGGCGATACTGCGGGGGGTGTTTGGACGGGAGTAGTAGCGTAGTGACGTCAGCGACGCGCACTATCGACCTCGGCAGCCGTCACAACACCCCGCCGCCCCCGCGCGCCCCTCGCCGCAAGCCGCACCGCGCATCTACGCATCGCCCCGCCCGGAAACACGCTACCACTAATGCGATAGGAAATATCGGCTTCGATTTGATGACATCTGTGATGTATCGCGCTATTATACTGTTTGTATTTGTATTACCACAACTTTTGCACGTACAAAAATCGTCGGAGAAATTACGTTGGCTTATAGTTGAAATGACTACATGGACGAAATTGATTTAAATCGTTAAGCAAACTACACATATTATTGATGTAAAGATATAGAAATTATACAAATGAGTAGAATTTATAATTTAACGAAGGTTTAGCTTAAAATCAGTCGGAGGTGTTAATTATCTTTAATGCCTATTTGGAATAAAACCGCATCTCGTATATTACATTTAATACAGGATAAAATAACAAATTAATTACTTTAATTATGGATTGATAAATTATGTTTAATTACAAGAAATAACAGCACTAATTTAGGTTTGCCTTCTGTGTAAAAAATAGAACGCGTTAATTAAAAGAAAATGATTTTAAATTGGAAGTATCTATATACGTACTGACTCTTGCTGCTTTTTATGTCTAGAAATACTTTTTTTCTTTTTATTAGTTTCTTGTTTATAAATGTGAATTGCTGTACACGCAGAATGAGTACATTTAGTAACAAACAAACAAACGTTTATTCTTACACAATATTGACCAGAGTAGAACAGCGGCGCGCCCATGGCTCGCTTTTGCGTCGCACCGCTTGCTATTAATTTCCTTACGCACACAAATGCGTTGTTTGAACGAGATTGTCGTTCCTCCGCACTCCGCAATGGCTGTGTTATTGTTCGCGACTTGCGAGCCGCGCCGTGCCGCAATCTGTGGCAACGCTAACTGCGTAGTTCCTAACACAATCCGGGTACACCCTTTTCTATCACATAAACTGCCTAGATTTTAGATCTACATGTAGGACAGCGTATATTTGACTCATGTTACGACGCATATGTAACATATCTGATTACTAATTAAGTTAATAAAATTTTATCTAGCAATTAGAAGTTATATTTTTTGTTACAGATAATGAATTTATTACTGCATTGACAGGAATCACATTAAAAATATGACAGATATTTTCGAACCGAATGCAGCTTTGAAGCGTTTTAAGAAGATCCCCGTTTACGTGGTCGAAGAGCACAATGAGGCGTTACAATTTATCTATTCTGCGATTGGTGGGAAAAAGCTGCCGGTGGAGGGAAATACGCTGGTGCACCTAGACGCACACCCTGACATGCTGATAGACCGTTTGCTGAACGGACAAGAAGCGCGCGCGGGCAAGAGCGTGCTGCCTCTGCTGCAAATCGAGAACTGGATAGTGCCGGCGGCGGCTGCTGGTCACATCGGCCGCGTGCTGTGGTTACGTCCACCTTGGGCCCGGCAGTTCACGGACGGCACTCGCCGCATACACGTAGGCGACCACCCTGCGACGGGATTACTTCGAGTCGATAGCAAAGAACCGTACTATTTATCCGACGCGCTTTACTCCTCTGATCTCCTAAATAGCCGAGAATTCGCGTTCACAGTCGCAGAATTATCTAATGTAAATTCCGAACACTATATTGAAGAGTTAGCCAAGAACTTAGATATAAGTGAGCCTTACGTACTGGATATAGATTTAGATTTCTTCAGCACGGGTAATCCATTCCTAAGTTTATATGAAGACATCGGACTTTACGATCGCTTGGAGCCGATATTCAGTTTCGAAATGCCGGCGGATGACGACGAGCAGACAGTGGAGAAAGTTGTCGCGTTACGGGAGCGACAATTGCAGGAACTAGAGCACTTATTCCAGTTTTTGGAAGAACATAACACGCTTGAAAACTATGAAGGGGAGAAAACGGATTTGTTCCGAAGGGTTAGTTGCAAAACATTGTTTCATGTACAAAGTTTATTCGAGTGTCTGGAACCATTTCCATCTGAATATCGTAGAAAAACAAAGAACATGTCAGTCCCATAATAACTTTATGCAAAATACTTAAACCATAGGTATAAATAAAAACTAAAATACAAAAAAAAAGGAAAAATAATGAAAAACTATAAAGAGTATGTATTTACATATTACTATAAGGCCTTCAGCACCATGCGGCAAACTTCGTCCTCTAGGTCAGTCATTGGCTCGGCCAAAGCAGATATAAATATAATTTAAAATTAAATCATTTTTTCCATTCAGGTGTCGAACCTAGCTGAGGTGGTGAGAGGGGAGGCAGAGCGGCTGAGCGACAGCCCCGACTGGTGGGCCGTGTTCGCGGCGGGCTGCACGCGCGACAACGGTGGCTTGCCGTACCACATCAGCTCGCAACAAGAGATCGAACACTACGTTCGTGGGACTTTGAAATTACTGCTAAGTCGTCTTCCTCCGCCCGTACTAGTCACTGTCGCACGATCTACTGACGATGGTTATTGTCCACCAGATCAAGTATGTTTTAATATATATTTTATAAAAATACAAATATTAAATAATTAATACATTATATGGGACAAGGGAATTCCTTGATACTTGAAGTAACATTGCTTATACGATTTACAGGTTGACTTCATTCAGATGCTGGTTTTACAAACGTTACAAGAGACCTATAACACCGACGATCCGCATTTATATTATTTGAATGTTAATATACCCGATACAGAGGAATAAAAAAATATAAAAACGTAAAATATTTTCTTTTATTTTCCTTAAAGACTACGACAGCCAGGACAGAATACTGTAACAGGCAGAGAGTATCTACCATTAATCTGATGGGGCGGCCGCGGCGTCGTGGAGTCGCATCGCCGCTCACTGCAGTGCCAAATGCACTGCCATAACTCTCTTGTAATGAGCTAACTGTGCTCTTGTGTTACATGTTTGCAAAATATACCAGTCCAAATAACCCAACGTATCATTTGAATACATATTGCGACGTTGCTTTACCCGACTGTCCTGTTACATGTAGTTAGAATATGCAATATTTTGAATTTCGTGGTTTAAATGTTGGAACATCGACCTTTGTGATGTCGTTCTAATGGATACTTTGAAAACCATCACTGGTGCAGCGTTTTGAGATTTATTACGTATTTAGAGCCGCTCTGTATTATTAGTTCTCTGTTCTTGCACTAAACTAAATCATGTAACCAAGTTAGAATATTTAACGCGCTTATGCGAAGTGCTGTAATACGGGTTGCATAAGGGTAGCATCGCTCGCACCTATAACTAGCTCGACTGACACCTGACGGAATGACCTGTAAGCGGTGTACTGGATAGTGAGTTATATTTATATTATTTGATTAAAACGTTAGATGCATTACGTTCCAGGGGACTTACTGAACTCATTTGAGCACATTGAGCCTGAGATTTTTTTATTTCTTTTAATAAGGGCGAAAGAGCGCCCGAAATACCGAAATGATCATCGACGCCTATGGACATCCATATTATTTAAACAAAATTTAATCAAGTTGTGCGACTATCCACAAACTAAGAACGGCCAGAAATATTATCGTTGCTTTCATTATTTTATTTCAAATGGGCGACATTACATTTTCACAAAACAGTTTAACGTAAATATTTCTTTGAACAACGTGCTTATTCCAAACAAAAGCAATTCATAGTCACAAGTCTTCTCGTTGCCTTTGTGTTAGTTTTAACAAAAATATTTGCTTTCGCATTCCTTTCACTTCAATGTACCAGTACTTATACCTGGTATTTCCCCAGCATATTTGCTTTACCTGGCCACGAACGGTTGAGGCTTTCCGTCGCCTCTTTCCTCAATGTGAAACTATTTGAACATTTTATACCAACAATAATATCAATAGTGTAATGTACGTAGTAATTGAATACGCTATTTAAAAGCAAAAAAATAAAACATTGGAAATAATTATTGTATGACGTAATTGTAGAATGCGAAAACAAATCAGAAACCAGATGATAATGAGTAACAAATTAAAAATGTTTTGTTTATTTCATATACCAGGTACTTATTTAGCGTTTTTAATGTCATGTGAAACTAGATTGCTTAGCTGACAAAGTTACACCCGATTTGCTGATAGAAGCGGCGTCAGTGTCGGTGGTGTCTATAAACAAAGTCAACGCACCGCGGCACGTGCCTCGCGTGCATGCCGACGCCAGTAAAAACATCATAAGTGTATAAACAACCTCAATAAAACTGTTGTTATTGTGTAACCGACTAGAGCTGCTGACGGGTATTTTAACGGACTCGTGGTAACGTTCTGAATTAAAGAGCTGTCATTTTTTGTTTATAATACTTATTGAAATCGACAAACAATGCATACGTAGTCAATTGCAGAAATTATTATGGGGTAAGCTGTGAGCAAAATGTGAAAACAAACATTTTGATATTTGACACAAAATAGGATTTAAACATAATTCCTTGAATATTTAAAGCATTATTAATAATTTAAAGCATGTTCATAAAATTATGTATGATTTTCTAAAACAAAAGCAAATAAAGATTAAGGTTTGTAAGAATAACAAAATATAAAATAACGAAGTATTTTCAAGAGTCTCGTGCAAGCGATTTGACAATTTAAAACTTTTATTCCGTACCTGTACCAATTGTTTTCTGGCATCTTTCCACGCGTCATTTAAAAACCGACTTCCCAAAAGATCAGATAGACTCAGTACTTTAACGTTACCTACTATAAGTTTAATTGCGTATGCAAATAGTTATGTTAAAAATATAGTAAGCCTCAATGTCTCTACATAGGCTGACACCAACTTCAAAGTAACATTAATTGTACAATTTAGACATAACAGTTACAAGATGGATCTTATCTGTCTCTAAGTTAATCAAAATATAGTTAGTCTCTAAGTTAGTATTTTTTTTTATACGATAAGGTGGCAAACGAGCAAGCGGTCACCTAAATCCGCCGAAATGGCGAAGCGACCGCTGCCCATAGACATCTGTAATTGCAGATGCGTTGCCTACCATAAATCGATGGAGGAGGAGACGCACATAAAGAGGATATTTCCCCTTCCTATGCGTCTCCTCCACCGTCAAATCCACTTTCCCATCCAATTCTTTCCTTATAAGAAACGGGTGGAACAGGAAAGGGACTAAAGTTGGGCCTCCGGCACCACACTCATCAGACAAAACGCGGAATTGCTTCCACTTCACGCCTGTCTTCTGTGTGGTCGTGGTATTGCACCGGGCGAGCCGGCCCTTTCGTGCTAAGATGTTAAAGCGGGCTCTACCACTGTTAAAATTTTTAGCGGTTTTTTATTTTGTTATTGTGTATTTTTCTTGCGCTACAATTTAAAGGGGGATCTTTATGAGATATTCAGAATGCAGTACCTAATTATAAACTACGTTTTTATCAGAAACAAAACAAAAATACCAATTTTACTTATTTTTAAATTTGATTATCATTTGCTCATTATTTCTTATTCATAGTGTAAGAATCTTCACCATTTCAAACGGCTTACTAAAATATATACGTAGCTAATGAATAGAATAACTCGTTAAAAGCGCCTGAGCGAAGCATAAAGCACTCGCAAGATCCCTCAAGTCACATTATTCCAGACAATAAACTGCCACGGTCCAGCTGTTATGATCAACGCCGTAGGTATTCCTACACCTAATTAACTCAATGATTTGCACAGTGCGGGGGCACGCTGAGGCGACGTACATAGTATACCACAAGTCTTCGGGCCCCTTGTGTCACGTAGGTAGGCTCAAATCGGGTCAATTAGCAATAAAAGCTTGATACCAATTCATGGTTTTATTGCTAATTGAATGTTAAACGTTATTTTACATTAACTGGTATAAGCCAAGACTAATACCACAGATACATTACAAAAAGCACGAGAAAAAGCAGGCATCCTATATACAGAACTCAAGTCACCAAGATATTTTTTTATCTGTCCCGGTCACTTGCGCGTATATTAGGTATATTCAATTATAAAACTGCGTATATTACTCTATGGCTAGATATAGACAGCTTGTCATATTTAGGATCAAATATTACCCGTAACAAATAGTGTAGAGATCCCTATATCAGTTTTCTAGATTAAATATGTTAAAATGTTGTGCAATTTCTTGCTAAAACTATACATTGTATAGTTTGCAATAAGCATAACAAAGTCCATGGGTCTGAACAAACAATTTAGTCCTTCGATTGGGGGCGATTGGGGTCAAATGCGCATCGAAGTGGCGACACTCGTGTCGTGGGCCAGCGCTAACGAGTAACGAGGAATTACATCACGCGCCAGCGCGATGCTAAACTTAAGCACCAATTAAATTCAATAAAAAGTGCTAATGGCGCACTATTGAAATTATGTACCCACTTGAATGCTCATGAAAGGCGTATAGTGTAATGTTGTTATTATACATAGTTGTTTTGTTATCTCTATTACTTGGGTTGTGTTGTTAACTTTGCGGACGAACGTGCCCTCGGGTTTTTGCTGCAGAAATATTTGTATAAAATATTTTGTGATTGTTCTTTATTCTATCTGAAAACATGTACAATAAGTTGGTCTATCAACGTTTTGGCAGTGTTTTTCCATGGTGCAATACTTCAACATTAAATAAATGTATAATATAATACTATTACTTTATTGTCCTCCACTAGATTTTGAAATTAATACATTATACAGATAAGTAATAGGATGGAAACATCTTTGTATGTCGAAGAAGTACCGCCTATTTATCACCGGTTGCAGGATGTACTTTATTTATTTCTGCGTGCTCGATAGTACCTTGCTTATCTCGTTCTAAAGGCTCATACGTTCATCTAGTGTGCAGTTCCACAATACAGTAAACGACATTGTCAAACTATTTATGAAGCTAGTTAATGCAAAACGCCGAGTCCCAAATAAAATGCAGCCTTGACCGCTATTGGTCCATCCAATTCTGTGCACTCAATTAAATGCTTAATTGGGCGAATCATCATTTGAAGTTCCTATTCAATGACACATAAAATTCTTTAGATTAATTCATTTTGAATATCGTATTTTTTAATTCTTCGGATATATGATACATATGATGATGTGATGCTGACCATTACTTTCTGTTCTTAGCAATCTTAGTGTTGTCTCTAAAATAAAATTATTACAAAAACAGACCGATTCTTTGGTATATACCCGACTTACCCGTTCGAGTATCATTATTAAAAATTAAGTGATTTCTTGTTATTGCTTTAACCTATACTTCACCCTTCTTAAGCTCCATAACCATAAAACATTTTATTACACCATTAGATAACGTAACGACTTTAGACCGTACACGAGTGCATTTTTCCTTTGAATTTTATTACTCAAGTATTTTAATTTTTTTAAATGTATTTTAAAACACATATTACATAACACTGTCCAGGTTTCTAAATGTGAACTGTGAAACAAAAAACCCTAAATCTATACTAATATAATAAAGCGTAAACACACACTTATTTGTTGCCTAAGATGTCAGCAATTACAGCATATTTTTGAATGTTTCTTTTTTTAATAAAATGCCCAACATAAGTTGCTGCCAACATCAAGGAAGCAAGATTGCCAAGGTTTGTCATCATGTCATGTCATTTTGACATTTGCAATTGATAATTTGACAAATGTAAACAACAAAATAAAATTTTCATAATTTCATGCGGATGAAGCCGCAAGGGAACAGCTAGTAAGTTATAAATTATAGTACCGAAGGTACAAGCAATTTTATAATTCAAGGGATTCAACGCGACGTCGACAATAACCATCTAGTTGTTATGTGTAATGATGCATTGCTTATTTGTTTAGTTCGAAGTCTGTAAAATACATTTATTACATAGTACCGGTTTAACTTCTTTTTAAAATGTATAATAGTTACTACGCTTACTTAAAAAAACAAATTATTTTTTTTTTAAATTATGTTGAATACGCTAAGTCAATTGGAAACTTTCAAATCTACATACAAAAACAACATTAATGAGAACATTAACGCGAATACATTTCTCATTTGAATTCTATTACCTCGATTTATTTAACCGAGCGGTGCGTATATATAATTATAGGCGTGATTCAAATATTAATTAATCCGGAAAGCTTACTCTATCTCCGCTAACGTATTATTCGCATTTACGTAAAATATGTACAGGTGAATAACACTTCATGTCTAACCTGTACGTTTCACGACACCAGTTTGTCATTCATTTATTAATTCCATTGTACAGTTAAACTGAAAATTAAAATAGTGCTATTTTTCAGATCTGACCATATGTAATGCGTTTTTGCAACTAATGACAGGCACAATAGTACACAATACGCGATACAGTGCGGCAGATTCAGCAATATATAAGACAGTCTTATTACAGCTTTAGATATTTTTTTTAATTTTAGCAATTAAAAAGTAACTATTACATGATAATTAGAATCAAATAAGAACGGTATTTCTAATATAAAAATAGCATAAGTAATTACAAAGTTCACTTTCAAAGTCGCGCACGATTTTTTTGTAATTCGATGAATGAATATGAATCATACAGGGTTTTATATTAGTAACTATAGTTGGTTTAATTGTAAAATCTTATCGGAATCGTTGAGTGTATCGTTTCCTGTTTGTTTCCTAGCTAGCGCGGGATGTGGCTGTAGTTGTAAGAGGAGCGGCCGCGCGCGACCGACACTCGCCACTCCAATTACGAGCGCCCCAAATTATCGTAATTTACATAATTATAAAGTCTGTTCACTCATTAAGCTTACCTAAATTAATATTAACTTTTATACATGTTTTTAAATTGTTTTATTGTCGGACGTTTGAAAGGTGGTTTATTTTTAATGTTTATATGATAAGATATAAAAAAGAAGCGAGTGCAGTAACAACAATAGGTGATTCTAAAATTGCAGTTTGTAAATATTTTTTCCATAAATTATAAATAGATGTAAAAACCTTACTAATAACATGTGTATGAATAAAACAGGGTTTACAGGGAATAAAAATTCTGACTCATTTTACTGCTTATCGGGGTAGTATTTTCCCCTTTCTATGATATATAATTATAGAAAGGGAAAAAAGAGTAACATTTGGGAACATTTATCAATGCAATTAATGATATTTGAACTTTACGGTTTTAAATCTTACTAATATTATAAATGCGAAAGTTTCGATGTATAGATGGATGGATGTTTGTTAGAGTTTGTAGCCTAAACGGCTGAATGGATCTCGATGAAATTTGGCATAGATGTAGAGGATACTCTGGAAGAACACATAGGCTACTTACTATTGTTTTTTTTAATTCCGCGCGGACGGAGTCGCGGGCCAAAGCTAGTGTACTATATTTAAGTGTTTATATCAATAGTAGTGATAGTCGTCAAAAACCTAGCGCTGCGTGTGTGTGAACGATAAGGGAAAAAACTTGGTTTCATTGATAAATAGTGGTTGCGTAAACGCTGTTTTTCAATGGCGTTGCTGATAACGCCGAGATATGTACGTGCAGATAAAGCTGCTCAGATACAAAACTTTAGACTTTAATTAACAGGTTTAAAGATTTTGTTTTTTGATACAATAACCAGGTAAGCAAGGAGGCGCCTGAAAAGTTACCATCTATACCAATAAATATCAACAACAAAGATAGGTGCGATGTCATATTTTTTATAAAAATAGATCAGGAAGGGAACTGTTGCAGGAATAAATTGAAATGAAAGGAAATGAATGTGAAACTAATTTAATGAGTAAATGTAAGCTTGATCAATACATCTTTTCTAATTTTCATTTAATGTCACATGCTCTTTCTTAGGAACTGTGCTAATTTGATAGGAAATAATTATTAATTATTCAAATTCTGATTGTGTTCTGATTCAATATATTCCCTGTAATCTATACTAATATTATAAAGAGGAAAGATTTGTATTTTTGTATGTATTGAAATAACTTAAAAACTACTGGGCCAATTCAAAAAATTCTTTCACCGTCAGAAAGATAATTTATCTGTGCGTAACATAGGCTATATTTTTTTAATTTCACGCGGGCGAAGTCGCGAGCAACAGCTAGTTTATTATATATATTTAAATACAATGTAATTCATGTTTCTAATGTTTAATTTAAAATCTATAATGTAACTAAATATATTGTAATAATTCTTAAATGTTTATAAATTTTTGTCACGCCAATTCACGAGTTCGCCGGTTAATCATTAGGTTATCATCGAACAATAAAGAAGTTTATAAAAATAGGCAATTTACCTCATATTGCGACATACGAGTATAACAAAATTTTGAAACAGCGATATTTTAAAAGCATACATGATAAACGGTTAATAAACATTTTCACGCGACGTAAACAATGTCATAAGAAGTAAGTACTCGGAACTGATAAAACTTGTTTGGTAGCATGTGCAAATGATTTCAGTCTCACTGTCTAAGTGAATATAATGCCTTAACGCTTAGAGCCTTAGGAGTAGGTATATTACAAAAGAGTTTTCTGTAATCGCTGTAAGTACCATGTTACCCCTGCCTGGCATCGATAAGAAAATTACTTCAAATCCATGAATTAATCATTATTTTTACGGTAATTCCCATTGTTTATAGTTTATAGGACGTTTAAAGATTAATGACCCTACTATTCAGCTAGTAAACTGATGTGTGAGAAATTACTTGGCTTATTTAGTTGATAATAACATCAAAGCTCGTATCTTGAAATTATTAACACTTGCTGACAGTTGTGACAATAAACTTTGTATAAAGAAAATAATTATCTATACTAATATTATAAAGAGGAAAGATTTGTATTTTTGTATGTATTGAAATAACTCAAAAACTACCGATTTCCAAAAATTTCACCATTAGAAACCATTAGAAGAATTAGAAAGCTACGTTATCAGTGAGTAACATAGGCTATGTTTATTAATATTTTTTTTAATTTCACGCGGGCGAAGTCGCGAGCAACAGCTAGTAATATATAAATATAAAGCGACATGTTACTTTTATTAGAAAATTCGATCACGATTAATACACGTGGTACTAAAAACATAATAACAATGTTTTTTCAGTAGGAATAAATCCTCTTGGCTTACAATGTTTAATAATGCAATATTTGATGACATGAGCCATTAGATATCCGTTAGCTATTTTTCTAACCAAGGGTACTAAATAACAGCTTAGTGGTTCAATATAAAACTTCTATTTTCTAACGTGTACCTATTTTAACGAAAAATAATGTAGTGTTGTGCATTTTAAATCCTGTGAACAATGAAGTAACGCAGAAGTGTAAGATCTTTTCAATGCTTTTGAGAATAGACGAATAAAAAATTGATAATATCGTAATATTGGTATCAATTATTTTGTGATAGGATTATTCATCGCATGGGTAATTAGAAAGTAAAGACTTGAAGAAGTAGCGTCCCGGATGAGGAGGCGAAGCGAAGCCAAGGATTCGAGCAGTGGCGTCCCCTCGCGGCCGAACCGATCAAAAAAATAAGCACGCGAGAACGGGCGAGCCGCATTCCACGACTGGGTCGACGGCATGGCCCCGCGCGCACCGCGTCCCTCGCCCTCCAGTCGTTTGCGCGCGTCGTTCGCGATAACTAGTGTACATGTTGTCCGCTCCGAGCCGCGCGCTGTGTTTACAATACAGTGTTGTTTGTTATTGTTAAAATATAACAACGAGTGATCTGTGCCAGTGACGAATTTAAAAGTCGTGTCAAACATTTAATTACGATATTGTCAGTGAATATTATAAACGATTGTGATACGCGAGGAACGAGCAACCACGGCGAGCGCCGAGCTCAGGTAGCGTTTCATATTAGTTTTCGATCTGATTACGGCTAGGTTAATCTGGTTCACTACGTAGTACGGTAGCGGTTTGCATCTGTGCCGTAGTGTGCATGTGTGATTGCGGAGATCCCACGTGACTGCTTGCATCAATCGGCCACCACGTGGTGCGGTGGTGTAAACAACGGGTTGGCCCTTTTCCACACGGCGGTAACGCGCCGTCGAAGGAGCCGCGCGAAGCGCTGCTACGCCGTGCCCGTACTAGCTCTGGCGTAAACACGACGCCGTTGCCTCTGTACGGACTAATATTTATATTTGATAATATCGTGCTTGACTTGACGAAACAATAGATAAAAACTTTAATGTTACTTAACGTTTTTTTTTGTGTAGAATTGTTTTGATGACTGAATCGATTATTAGATACACAACAGATTTTATGTAAATGTATTACTTATAAATCGCTTGGTACAAATACGCCACTTAAGTAATAAACAAGTAGCAGCGCTTGTTACAATCAACCTTCACGTCCACAAATATTTTTTTTTTTCGTCAAGATAATATAGAAGAATATCTCAGATCATAAAATCACATGCCATTAACCTACTGCATCCAAAAGTAAATAATATATTTTTGAGCCAGAATGCAATTATATTAAAAAAAAACTCAGTTTATGATGTGTGCGCAACAAATTTGTGTCCTATAACTGTACCAATATTAAAAATGTGAAAGTTTAGAATCAATCTAAACTTTTTTTGCATGTTTGTTAGAGATTGAAGCCTAAACGACTGAACTGATTAGTTTTGCGTTTTCATTTATACTCGATAATTCTGCAACGGTTCAACATAATATCTCATTAAAATTTGGTACAGATATAAAATAAAGTCTGGAGTAAGACATGGGATACGGTTCATTCCCGAAAAGTTCCTAAAGTTTTTGTTTTTCATAGTTCCTTATAATACTGCGCGGACGGAGTCGCGGGCAACAAGTTGTAAAAATATTAGTAACTAAGGGATCTCAACGAAAAGCTTGAATTATACAATTTGGAACGTTTGAGTCAATAACCTTAAAGTTAAAATTGTTATACTAGTAATTATAACGTTTGCTATTGAAAATAGTACATTACAACTATTCTTGAATGTATGTACTCACTCGTGTCACGTGCTGGCACTAGTTCTGTTTGTTACCACGTAGTCTATTAATATTGGAAGGTAATTGTACTCCTAAACATTTGTATGTTTATTTATTTATCACACATCTCACTTAAACTAAAACAAAAAACAAAATTATAACCGTTCTCACAATAATTCAAATAGTTATAGACTATAATAGACCCATACGTCGTTGTCAGTCGCTCTTTATTCGTGTTTATGGGAATTTTATGTCACAGAGTATAATCGGTATAACTTGGAGGCCGTTGTCGTTGTCAGTCTTATAATTTTTGATCTGCATTAAAAATAAAACTCTACGTTAAACGACGCACGTCATTCGGATGGCAAATGTCAAACTTTGTTTACATATTGTTTGGACGTTATTTGATTATTAAACTAATTTGTAGCAGTCTACAAGAAATAACAATTACACAATTTAAGCTACTTCGTTTAATTGTTACTAGTCTAAACCAAGTGTCATAGAATATACTCTAAAAGTAAGGTACGTATTTATATAAAAATCTTAAATTAAAAAATAAATAAGAGTGGTATTCCCACTGTTGGGTAAACGTTACCGCGATTCATGATTTCACTTATATTTCATTTACAATTGAAAGATAGTGTTTCCCTGCGACAGTTTCCTATACATGTTTAAATGAATATTTGATGTATTTATGAGTGCTACATCTGTCATTCAGGGCATGTTTGTCTCGGGCTAAAAGTAGTCTCTGGATACACCGCTCCAGGTCGCTTATTTGGTTTATTTGCTTAATATGTACAAATAAAACAAATGGAAGTAAGTCAAGTGCCAACATATACATGTGTACACAAGTTTAAGTCAACATATACATAATTGATATGCTTCAAGGTTTATGTAAAACCGAAATCCGTGTTCTCTGCCGTGCGTGAGTTACTGTGACGCGTTTATATTATATCTATGGCCCGCGACTCCGTCCGCGTGGAATATAAAAAAATATATAAAAGTAAGTAGCCTATATGTTCTTTCCGACTATGCTCGACATTAAGTCCGTTGTCCGTTAAGCAGTTTAGGCTACTAACTCTAAAAAACATCCTGCCATCCATCCATCTAAACTTTCGCATTTATAATATAAGTAAGCAATAAGACAGTTTTTAGACACAATACTTTACATCTCATTTTTTAATTTAAATTGAAATAAGAAATCTCGGAAGTAGCTGTTGGTCTTATCTTTTAAATCCGTGAGTTCTTATTATCAAAACAATAAATATGTCACTTTAGGCTAAGTATTGCCTTAATCCTAACCTAACATCAACTATGTCTGCTTTTTTATAGAGACATTTAACCATTGATATGACATATAACCCAGAGGGTAACCCCTACCCATACTTTAATAAAAAACAATCAAGTTTTAATTTATTGTAGTATGGAAATATATTTTATATGTAATACGAAAACCTGATTTTTAGGGATAGCTGATTTATTTTAATGTTGAAAACATAAAGATACTGGCGATTTGTAAGTTGATAATTCATCGGGAGTTAGTGGTATCACGCGGATAGCTCGTGCGCGGTTACTTTTGCTCAGAGACTGGCGAATATTTATTACAAAATAAAAGATAACGTGTCGATAATGATGTCATTAGTTAGGGTAGATTGATACAATTCCACGTGAAACTATTTTCATCAATGAATTTTAGAACAAGTTATTGACCTCACAGATCGTGTTGCTACAGTGATATGTTAAATTATATTATGAAATATTATTATTATTCGTTATTATAATACAATTATAATTTGGAGAACTGACCGCCAACCTTCGCTAGTCGGAGAGGCACTTTAAGAAGAAGAAGATAATGCAATATGTAGGAATTTACCCTAACAGGGAAGTGGGAGTTCCCTTACAATATATGGGTAAGGTTAAATCTATACTAATATTATAAAGAGGAAAACTTTGTGTATTATATAAGTATAAATATTTATTTTGTATTATTGTACGATGAAGAATTGTTTTTGTGCCTGTCCAATGCTTCAATAGTCCTAAATTATTAGTTGCATTGCCAAAATCTTCGTGTATAGGTACAGTCGAGGAAGCTAGCGGTGTTCCGAGTTAGAAGTTACAGGAACGACGACGTGGAACGATAGCCAATAGGACGCAGCTTTTAAATGTGTCTACGGAAAAACGCCGGTCAGTGCCACGCGGCTAATCCGTTTACGCAACTTCCTACCTAATTGATTATTTGTAAGAAGTAACGAAGTTAGAATTATTGTCACATTGTCAATAACACGTCTGCATGAAAATAGACGAAAATAAATATTGAGATTTTTTTAATATAATAATAACAGTAACCTTTTGAGTGGTCGGTATGACGTTAATCAGTTATTGTTCACCCCGAACCAGAAACAATCGTCTCTATTATTGGATTGTTAGGTCTCAACGCACGCGATAACAAAATGCTTATGTTTAAATAGAAGCAAAATATTGAAGTTATTATCATATTGTACGAAAAAAATTTAATTTAATTTTGTAATTACTATTTGATAGCGCACTGTTTAATTTTGCAGGCAAACTTAAAACGAAGTACTCTTAGGAATTCTACTATAGTTGTGTTCTAAGTATGTATTTTATAAAAGAGTTTTTGTGAAAATGTACTTCATCGTCAATAACTACGAGTGAGATTATATCACTGAGTACTATCATGAATATTTGTGAGAACGTTTGCGTAACGTCATCGACAAAATTTGTAAGGATTTGCGCAGCGTTTTTACCGGACGTTGAGTACACTGACAAATCTTATACAATTTTTGTCGATGACGTTACGAATACGTTCTCGCATCTGTCAAGTAAATATTCAGGATAGACCCTCTGATATGATACGCGAACGTTCCATTAACTTTACATGTGACAAATACTCGCATGCATTAACATTAGTCTTGTCCGACAACTTGATTTACTGCTCTTCTGACCTTATTTAAAGACGTTATAAGGTCTACATATAATTTATGACTATCACGATGTTTACAGACGATGTACTGATTCATGAAGATGGGTAACTTCCAAAAACTGCTATTAAAAACTTTAAGCGCCATTCGCATTTTGCGTCTATATTCCGGATACGTTTCACTCCATCAAATTCGGCATGTTATTACGGCTTAAACGCACGTTTCAGATTTATATTCTAGACTAAAATGTTAGGTTTAGTTTTATCATCTGTGTGAGTCACAGCTGGTCGTAGGCCTTCCCCGATGACTTGCGTCGAAAAATATAGATATTAAATTACACTTTTTGACATATTTTCCTTATATTTGTTTTTCCTTGTACGTATTCCTTGCATCTCGTGTAATGAGTGTGGCATGCATATATTTACGCCGTATTTGATTGTTGTATCATAGGAAGATTACCACTACAGTATTTATAAGAAATTCGATAGTCAGGTTGTAAAGTAATGTAACTATCACTATGATAAATTGAAATCCATATAAATGTATGGTGGTCAATAAACATGTGCATTAATTAGAACATCAGAATATGATAATATCGTAGTAGACGGGAAGCGGCAGTAGAGGTGAGCTGCAACGTGTAGTACGGCACGGCGTGGCGTGGCGCTCTCTTGACAGTGGTGGGGGCGACGAGGACATTGGGGGTGGGGGTGCAATGTTGTGAGGCCCACGGCCCGGCGCGCCGCCGCACTGGCCGGTGCGCGATCGATCGTGCTGCGTTGCGCGCTTCTCTATTATTTATTACCGAAAATATGGCGGCGCGCGGTCGTCAACCTCCAGCGCCACGCTATGGCGCGTAAACAACGCTAGCGCGAAACGCGATACCTTGCTTTGCTAATCGTCACCCTCTACGACTGCAACTGCGCTAGTCTGACGCCTGTGCAATGCAGTCAGCGCAAACAACCTATTTGCATTATTTACTTTGTAGGTTAAAGTTTTTATAACAACAATAATTTTTTTACCCAAACTGTATTTTTAGATTAGTCTACTATGAAATATAAATAGTAAATTTAAAAATTATATTTACCAGTTTTGATAATCATAATAATTAAGTTTGACTCTTTTTGCTTGGTACCTTTTGAAACTGTTATAAAAATATTGAGACTCTTTAATATAATAAACTTCGATCGTAAACTATATTAAAAACATGTAGTTAATAACATTTTTTATTCCAAACATTTCCACTAAATGTTAATCCAAAAGGAAATTAAAACTACGTATGAAGTACAGCGTGTTAGGTTTAAACTGTCTTTACTAACTAGAACCATAATCAGTAAGAATCATTTAAAATTGTAGTATAGAAGTATAATACCGTCTGGTGGGCGCCGTCTGACGTCACGGTGACGTAGCCCTAGTACTCAGAACACGTATAATTGTATGAGAATGAAACGTACGCAGTACTGAGTACTAGTTGATTATAATACGTAGATATCAGGTTGTTGGTATGTGTTTACGCCTTACACGTGTCGACGTAGCCACTCCGGCGCACACTAATATTAATACATAGTAAAATGTTAAAGTTCATATCAAAAGTGCGAACAACAACTATATATATATATTTTTTATATAAGTGTAGATCAGATTGTTCTTGCCTCTTATCCATTGAAATCGTTACCTTGATCACATCCAACTTATGGAAGGACCATTCCATATTTTCCCATATATCTCATTTGTAATCTTAATCCATTTTTTGCTGTGCTTCCGGGTGTTTACGAATACGTCTTCTGAAAATATAATCTTTTCGACTTTCAATAGCGTAAAAGTTTAAAATGAATTTCGATGATCCTTTGATTATTATCAACTTGAATCGATCCTTGAGAAAATCTTTTGTAAAGCAAACGATAATTTGCAGAGTTATTCATTCAAATAAGCAGTAAAGTGTCGGCGCGAATGACATCACAATGCGAATAATTGATAGAAACTTTGGTCGGCCCTGCTAATCCCAAATTCCCTCTTTAATTATTTTAAATGTTTTAGGGAAATGTTTTATTATTACAAGTGTAATATCTTGACGCCGTTGTAATGGGAGTAAGTTGATATATTCTCAAGGTGTCATTAACTTTGATTAGATAAGCGTCGCCGTGTTTGATAAATAAAGATGTCCTTAATTTTACAATACAACCCATTATGTTTTATTTTGTTTGTAATGAATCATTCCTACACAAGTGACGGACATATTTGTGGAAAGCTTATCTCTGATTTGCTGGAATGAATGTGTTACATTTATGTATAGCGATACTTTAAAAACCATTATAATAATAACATGCTATGTGAAGATTAACGTAATCGGAGATGGCTCTTTGGATAAGGATTGTGTATGTAACCTTACAATTTACGACCCAGAAATTAAACTGAACCATAATGATATGAATTTCCTATTTCTGTGCACAAAACTTTACTTGCAAACTAATTTCTGAATGCTAGTGAAGCGTGTTATATCTTTTCCCGTCGCCTATTGGTAAAAAGTCGTGAGTATTTATTTCATCATAATTTCGTATTATATCGATCCTATCTGAAGACATAGACGTGACGAACCAAAAGGACGCATCTAGGTAACGTGTTTCTTTGCCGATATTTATGTACGGCGGGTGTCGTGGGAATCGTGGAGGCTCCCACGCTAATTGCCTCCGCTACATGGAGCCACGGCCTTTGCCCACTAACTACTGCGATCAATGAAAATTATTCATTCATCGATGTAACCGCCATTGTTGTAGGCTATTATAATCTGTGTCTCCATTCAATTATTATTGCAATACTACGTTGTATTGAGTAAACAGTGTTTTTTCCTGTATGAGCGTGCATCCGTCGCGTCGTGTCGGTTAGCTGGATAATAAATATTTATAAAACGGAACAAGCGTGATTTCATGTCATTTGCGTCTCTGTATCCGTTCATTGTTCTTGGTCACTATTGTATTTTGTATTCTTTTAATATTTATTTTGTACATTTACACTTGATGTCGCTGTAGGAGCCTAACGGTTTAAGCCTCTTCAACTAATCCGGATTCGATTTCTAGGTGACCTCACTATTTTGGTAAAGGCCAAAAAGGTCCCTCTACTTTTTCCGATATTTACGACGGGACTATGCAAAAAAAGATCACGGTTTTTTATTGGGTACTCAAATCAGAAGTATATCTATATGTAATCGAGGTTTGCCAAATTCAAAATTAGTTATCTGCCTCTGGATATGGCATTCTCATTTATACATCGCCAAAGTCAATATGTTGAGTTGCGAACATTTTAAATAGCTAAATTATCGTGCGTATAATATAGACTTCATTGCGGTAAAAAGACTTTGTAATGGGAATTTACGAGAGACCCATCTCAACGTATTTAATGGTCTTATATATTTAAGTAAAAGAAAAACACAGACGATGTGTATATTTTACGGAATTAAACCATACAAGGTAAACGGTCCGATGTTAGCTAACTTTCATATCCTTACGTATATTTTAACGAAGGCGAGATAGGAAGATATCATTTTCATTACTTCCCAAAATTAAAGTGGAAAGTCAAAATGTATAATATATGCAAATGTTCTATACCAATATTGTTCCTTATTTGCACGATCCATTATTCCAAGTTGGTTTAATTTTGTATGTAACATTGTAAATCATAATTTTCTAATCAGATTGTATTATTTTGCCTAATGATATGTCTGGTGAAAATGTTAATCAAAGGTTTTTATATTTAGACAGCTTTATTTTAATGAGTCCGGAAAACATAACGTAGTCATTGTTCTTCTTCGTGTCATTGTTGTCACCTTGGTGGCAGCCTCGCGGAACGGTCTCCGGTTTCGGTTCTACTTAGAAATTGTACTTGACATTGATCTAGATTCCGTAGAATCGTTTTATTTAAAACATTGCTTGAATGTTTTGAGGTATACATTGAAAAAGTATCATAAATATAGTCTTCAGCTTAATCAACTTAAGTGTTGTTTCTAGTATTAGAAATGGTTTACATGTACGAAATGTTATTGTCTTACGTAGTTTTGTGAATGTTTGTGAATTGTATACTGATGTGTTGTTTCAGACCGGGTGATGGTTGGGGCTTGCGGGTGAGCGCGCGGCGCGGCATGCGGCGCGGGCGCGGGTGCGAGGCCGGATGGCACGCGTGGCCGGCCGCGGCGTGCGCGCTGCTGCTGGCCTGCGCACGCGCACACGCCCTCGAACATCTTGCACCAGGAGGTTTGTTACTATAACTTTAACGACAAATGATTTAAGTGGTGTAGACCAGGGTTTCCCAAACTATGGATATATGACCCACTGGTGGGTCGCGAGCGAATACTGAGTGTGTCCCGTCTGTAGGACGACACACTGAGCCAACTAAATACCGAAATAAATTGGATTTATCAAACTCACTGCGATTAAAAGTAACTCGTGTTGAAATTGAATGAAATCTGTAATGGCGAAAAACAGGACACAATTTCATCCTTCCCATTGAAATAACCTTTTTTTTTTCGGTGTAATTAATTAAATAAGTGATAATTTTTTTTTACTAAAACTTTGAAAACTCCTGTTCAAAACCGTTACCGATATGAATTTTTAAATAAAAGTTAAATTTCCTGGAGGTGGGTCCTGAGTTGTTGAACTTTCATTAAAAGGGTCGTAGCCCAGGCAACTTTGGGAACTACTGGTGTAGACAATAGTGTTAGCTTCCTTCAGGAACTCTTACATTATATTCTCTGGGATTTGTCACGTATGCACGCTGCATTTGTTAACTCTGCCAATGGAATTGAACGTTATCCTGAAATGGTAACCTTGTAACTGGCATAAAACAAATTAATATTATTGGATCCGTTGTAAACGTGACGTCAATTAATTGCGAGGTTTGTATAGCGAGCGGATAAACATTGGACAATTGATAGCGGGCGCCGCGTTGTATCAATTAATCTTTTCAACGGAGAATAATTGAGCAATGTGGAAGGAGCGAGCGGCGCTACGTGCCGTACAGAGCTGCCATTTGTTTCCCGAGGTTGGGGCATCTGCCGCGTCTGTCGGCACCTCGTACGTTTCTGTCACCTTTCAGCCCACTCGTCCCCCTGTCCCGCCCCCGCTTTCGCGCCCCGCGTGTCTCCTCCCAACACCCCGGAGCACTCAAGTACTATTTTAAGCACGGCCGCCTAACGTTGACGCTTTAACTCCTCGTTAATTACTCAACGTGCACTGTTTATAGTGTCATAATAATCGTATTATATTTAAAAACTATATTTAAGCCGCCAAGGGTATTTTGATATATCACCGTTTTGAAAGGTTTTTGAACGATTAAATAAATGTTTGTTGAACCCGTTGCCTTCGAGTTTATCGATACTAACAGAAATGTATACATAGTTATTATAACTAAATTAAACAATAAAACTTCTTTATAAGTAGGTACTATTACTATTATGAGACATTCAAATTTGAAACCACTTCATAGTTAAAGCAAAAATAAATGCAAACTGAATTAAAAACGAAACAGTGTAATAAAAAAAGCCCTCCCTATTGACGTATCTGTACTGTGCCTTGCCTATGTTCGGATACGTCGTTGCTTATTCAAAATAGCGAAAGGTAAATGTACATTGTTTATGAGTTCTTTGAATCTGTTTTCCTCCTTTCTATTTACCAAACCGAGCAAATATGATTCGCTAACATTTTTTTGGCAAAGAAACTCATTGGTATTCAATGACCTATATTTTCAAGTAGTCTTCGATCTTTGCAATTCAATGTTGCAAAACAAACATTCAAAATTTGTCTGACCTTGGCGGGCTGAAGATATTTCCGCCTCAATAAAATTAAAATCGTAATAGTTGTAGTCAGTTTTCTATCTACGTAAGGTTGTCTGCATATTGCCTAATTATATTCCAGGTTTTTTCTATCGGGGGTTTGTCTTTTTTTTTGTACATCCTGTGTGTCAAAAATCTGGAACATGCTAAAGAGTTGTGGATGCTTTTAAATAAAAAGGCAATCTTGTTTGAAAATGCTCGTTTAGACTATTTGGTTCTAAACATTGTCATCGATTCTGATCTACTTTTTGACACCTGGTTGTGATAAGCTTGGAAATGGAACGAAATCATTTGGTATTATAAATATTTAATACAAATGGTAATAAGATTCATTGAAATAATGTTACTCGATACATCTTCTCGAAAATCTAAACAAAATTCAAATCAATGTATTTTGTGAGAAAGAATGAACAGTATTTAATGGCTTCCTCTTATTTTTGTGTACTTTCTCTTGACTATTATTTCTTTAATATAATTTTTTCTTTAATCGAATCCCAAGATCTGTTTTTTTTTTTGTGTAAAATTTGGCGGCGGAGATGTCCGCTTGCCGCACAATGGTGTTGGAAAAGCGCATAAACACGGATGGTGTCGGCCGGCGCGCCGGATGTTGTCGAAAACTTCCGCGGCCGTTAACCCCGCCCGCCTCGCCGCCCGCCGCTTGCCGTCCGCCGTGAGGCGCTCGTGGGTCGCGAATTTATTTTTTTATTTATTTGTTCTCTATTTGTGCGTGCATTCGTTCGCTGTATCGTAATCCGACAGATAGCGCGGTGTTTGTTTGCAGCGGAGCGTCGGCGCGGCGGCGACGGCGACGGCTGTGAGGCCTCGTTTAGGAGGCGCCCCGCGTTATCTCGCGAACACTGCCGAAATTCATTCGACCGTGTAATAAGTGCCGCCGATAGCGAACAGCGCCGATGTAAACAACTCGGCGCGCGCGCTACACACACTACGTATTTGTTGCGCGTCTAGCACATATTTCACAATATTAATCTCGACAAAACATTTCCCTAACACTGTTCATATTTATATCGTTACATCAGATATGTGAGCGATAATCCGTTTCGGTATTTTCTCTAGTAAATCGTTGAAGAACTGATAACGTTTATCGCATATGTTCCCCCGACAACGATTATTTGCGGAAATGTGCTCTGTGAGGATGATACTAACATTTAGCTAGAAAAACAATAACAATGTATTATTTGACTTTATTATTTTTACTATTGCGATATATACCTACGGATGATACATTATACCTGAGTATGTTGAAATCAAATGAAACATTTTATTTTTTCCGGGACTTCGTTCGAAAGCATTGATCATCACGGAAAATTGTAAGAAGTCGTTAGATTCAAATCTACTGTAGATATTAATTTAAAATTACCAACAGCATTTTATTTTAGGAGTAGGAAACTACTGGAAATATTTTACCAAATAGGGAAAGTCATTATTTCGTCGTAAATATAAATAAGCACTTTATTTGACCATCCGTGAACAAGGCCGATAAATGTTTGTTCGGTTATTTTTAAACATGTTTTCCTAGAATTCAAATCAAATACATAAAAAGATCCAATGTAAAAAATATTTCGTAACTCTATCTTACACTAGCTGAAGCTATCATATATTTTTTTTTCGACAATTTATAATTTCTGAATGAAGATTATAATTAATTTTCATGATTCGCGAAACGATATTTCATATCTCTGACCCACTAGATACAAAGATGTAGTTTAGGAGTCGGCAGAAAGTAAGCCACGCATGTAACTGATGACTCAGGCCAAACCGGAACCTCTCTATTCTGTTATACGACAGGCAAGTTTATTGCTAAAAAAGAGAATATTATTTGGAAATTCAATTGATCATAAGGATACAGCGACAGTATACAATATTTTCACTACAAATATAAGACAAAACTGCTGAAGTTCACAATCTAAGGCAAACAACTTGATATTGCAAAACTTTATTACATAAATATCGCTTAATAATAGTATTTTGTACTCAAAACTACAAAATTGACGTCACATATTCTTTACCATTAAACGTGACCGACAGGGTTCTAGTTTGACCTAGTTTCACAACATTCTAAACGAGAACATTGCCTATTTATGAACGGACTTTGGTCCCACACAATGCAACTTCATCACTCACAACAGTCCAGAGATCACCAAGTCCAGTTAACAAACGATAAAACTACGGTTACGTGAGACAGTTCTTACTACGTTGTAAGAAGTGATCGTTGGTAAACATGACATGACAAAATGCGTCATATTTCAATATGTGTGGCAGAGCGCGACGCGCACGACCGCTGGTATATGAATTACTACGCATGTTAATGATTCCGTCGTTCACTATTTATATTTCTGTGTTAGCCGACGGCACACTTTGCTCGTATTAATATTTCGTTTTGTTTTGCTTTTTTTTAGAACAAGGTAACGTAATGAATAGTTAATGAAATTATTTATAATAGTTTTGTAGAGTTTGAAATCTATTGAAGTATTGTAATTATTTACAGAATAAGATTTGCAATATTGAAAAAAGGTTTTTTATTTAGCTGCAATTCAGTAACTAATTTTTTTGAGTAAGTTTGTTAAATTGCTACTGTACACACGCTCAGAAAAGTGTTTTGAAATCAGCACAAATTCGATTGATACTTGATACAAAACAAACGATGTAGCGATTGTTGATGTTATTCTAAGTTTGAAACCGGAAAATGTTAATATTTATAAAGTGCTTTTATTTTGAGAGATGACACACCTATGTGTTTCTCTGTTTCTTAAAACTGAACAAGGCCGATACAGCGCTGCTCCGCGCCGCCGGCGGCGTACGCATTGCCAAGGAATCAAAACATTTCTTTGCTAAGATTACAAACTTTATTTTGATAACAACCATGCAGCTGCTATTTATCGTACTATATAGCTAACAATTATTCGTAGCTACAGACTAACACGAATGTAATAGAAATTATAACCATCATAATGAAATCATTGATCTGTTGACATTTTTTAATGTTTTTTTATATTGCTTCTAGGAACCTGTTTTAACTAATGCAAAAAACCAGTCTGTTATTTTGTTAAAGTTGAGATATTATTGAGAATGTAAAAAAAAATCAATTATTAATTTGTCAATGTTTCGAATAACAAAAAAGACAAATGTTTTTAAAGCCTTCAATTCTGGTACTTTTTCATCGATGAACCGTTATAGTTACTACAAATTGGGAGAATTAAATGTAGGATTAGCTACAATTGATCGAGGTAACGAAACACTGAATTTGTAATGCAAAACTTATCCATAAATCTTGAGGACAGTGAAAGTTTTCTGAACGAATGCGTAACGATAATATCCTAGGAAATCAACAGGCTAAGTAACATCTATTTGTAAAATGTCTTCAATTGTAATTTACAGAGTTTTCTGCAAGTGAAAGTAAGATTTATGTAAACAAAAAAAAATGAAAGTAAAGTTATGGTAGATTTATTTAAATAAAAAAAATCGAAAGTCAAATTGAGTTACGGGAGAGAAATAAGAGCACATTGATTAGGATACTATATCAGAATTTGGTTACTGAATTGATTATACCAATCAAATAAAACATTGTCGACTCGAGGCGGAGTTGGACTCGCCTACATTAACGATGGTCCAAATAAGCTGCTCTAAAACCTTGACCCAGAAAAACATGTATTCGTTGACTTCTTATGTTAAAAAGTATTGTATTATAACTTAATAAAAAGGAACATCAAGAACTTGTGATTGTGACCTTATCATATGAAGGTTAAGATAAAATGTCTTAGCAATTAAAAGTTGGTTATAATATTTTTATTTTAAATATTTTTTATAAGAAAATAAATTCGATTAAAATATAAATAAAGTGTATCTCCATACGGAGTTCAGTTTCTCACGGTGTTTGTATTGGAGGTTTTATAATGCGGGCTGCGGCTGCTAGCCGGAGCTGGGATACGCGAACAAAGTGCGCAGATAGCTTTCCAACGGAAATTAAATTCATGGCGTATACAGTGATACGGGGGGTCGTGGCCGCGGATGGGGTTGTCCTAGCCCAGGTCGTCGACCCCGACAGATGGCTTAGCGCCGCGCCGCAGGGGCGACGCCACGGAACTTGACATCCTGCCCCTTGCCCCTACAATTTTATACCTTATGGATTGGATACCAACGGTATTATATGTTTAGGAAATAATATTAAATTAATGTTTTTAGTAAGAATTGATCAAAGTATTTATTGTTCTGAAATATTTGTCTATCTTCTTTTCACAAATAATACTTCCTAATAGACTCGGTGACCACGTGTATAGTGCAGCGAGGCTTGTATAGAGCGCAATTTAAACTAGGTGTATCGCTGACCATCGGGTGAACGCCCTTCTCGTCTCGCCGCGCAATAAGAAAACATACTATACTCATACCCAGTCCCTACCACTACCATTCACTGCGGGTGATCATTGTTTCTACGTAACAATAAGATACCATTTAATTCGTTTTTACTCTTATGTTTGTCATCGTTCAAGTTTTGATGTATTTTTAATACTCATAACGCAACAACTAAGGGAAGTCGCTGCAAAATTTCCATTACTAATTAGTGCAACTTTTGAATCAATCAATCCTTTTTATAATATTAAATTATTAGTAGAATAGCTAGATTGTCTAGAAATGCAATATTTCCTTCATAGTTAAATGACAAGTATCTTGCTCTGCCAGCAGCTATTTTTAACAGACTTCGAAAAAGGCGGAGATTATCAACGCGAATGTATATTTTTTTAACACCATATCTTGTAACTGCCGATGTTTAGTCAATTAACTTGGCGGAGACATATCTGTGTGCGGTCGAGTCGCAGCCGGCCGCTTTGATGTGAACTAGGCTTCAATTACATGGAAACATTACGCTCGCACGTTTACTAATTATGGCGCCAAGAATAAGTTGCGACTGCCTGTTGGCATCGACTTGCGAATTCCACGATCGAACAAATCGATTTTAATTGATGATAGATGATTATTAGAATACCATGTTGTTTTTACAATGTTCCAAACTAGATAATATTCTATCTAATATTCTAGAAAATATCATACATTAAAAAGTATTGACTTAAGTAAATATCGTAAAAATTTAATGTTGTTTACACATACTTTGTAATATAATCCAAAGCACAGCTATCTTGTGTTTACCCCCTAAGCGCCAAAAGACATTTACATTGTAAACGAAAATAACCCGACGTAGAGTCGATTTCATTAGTTTGCCGTTTAACATATAAATCTAATGGTTATTTAGTAGTTTTTATTTGAATCCTCTGCTCTCAAGGAAACTACGAAAATGACCCATTTCGATTACTGCTCTTAACTAAAGTATGTATACACACCGTTTTGGAGTGTTTTTCCTCAATATCAGCCCTTCGCGAGTAGTAAAAGTGGATAATTTGGGATTTTCCGCGCTCGTAACAATACCAAGAGCATGATTAGGTAAGAGTGACTCCACACATTCCAAATCGGACGCTGTTATAGCTTCCACTCGAAATTCCTTAATAATGCTCTAATTGCTCCGTTCGTGCTCAGAATTTTTTACGTAGTGGTAGGCCGTATGAATTCATAACATTTTCTTTTAACGAATAGAAGGCAAAAACATACATATTCTAACAATATCTAGGTTTCGTTTTTCATGCTTTGTAAATTAAGATTTTTTAAAGGGTCCTATAGCTGCTGGTTATTAGTCTAGTTTGCCTACTATTATTTTTATGATTGAAGTGTGCCTAACCTCACGTTAAGTTTATTTAAGATCATATTGGAGATAATGCTTAAGAAGGGAGTGGATTCAGATATGAAAGCTAAGAGAAATGTATGGAAGAGCAGCACATACTGTGCCGACCCTCCGCAAGGGATAAGGGCAAGCTGATGATGAGTAGAGTCTGTCGTATACCTGTAACTAAAGTAATAACTATTCTAACCTTGTAATTTCGCCTTACGTTTGTTTATTATGTCTGATGTTCTGTCATTGTATACGATGTACGAGGCTATCAATCGTAAACCAGTTCACAAACTATCGCAATCTGTTGTAGCCAATACGAAGCGGAGTGGCTGAGTAGCAGCCAACAGCTGATTGGTGGCATCTGCCAAAATTATGCACGCTAATTTCGTTAATCTAATAATAGAAAGTAATTCGGTCAGTCTGATAAAGTCCCGCTAAACTAATCGCGGAGTGCGTTGTCAGTACACTCGTCCGCCATCACCGCTTGCATCGGAAAGAATGTAGCTCAAGCGTATTTTTATCAAACGTACCAGAACAAATTAAGATCGTCATTTATTACCGTTCTTTTGCAGCTCAATGTTTTCTGTATCACACAACACTAAAGAAGTATAAATATCAATATCGTCTTTATTTGATTGATACAGTGTAAAAAACAAACGTAACGTAGTATGGTCAGAACCGATAAGCGGCAGTTCCGAAAATATCTCCGATAATATCATAGACGGTCGAGATAACGTGTTTATATGTAATGTTCATGTTTTTAACAGTTGACATATTTTTTTGTTATTAAACATTAGTAATCTGCTTAACTGTATTTAGAAAACAGGTAATATGTTATTTATACTAGATGTTACATAATTCTAAGTTGAATCTCTTAATTTTGTAGGAATTGCCAATAGCAGCCATATACACAATTAATTATGCGATTAAATAATTGTATTGAAATGAGCCACATGCTAGTGGCAGCCCTAAGAAAACTTAGAGATGAAAGATCATACGCGTGCCAGCTTGCTCCCTAACCTCTATGCGCACACGTTGACTCTGATAACATAACTAATTAGAATAATATTTACTAGAAAATAGCTGCACCATTGCTTGTATAATATACCTACTTAGGAGTAGGTATATTATTAATAATTAATAATAAAATTGTATTAATAATTATATAATAATTTATAAATATACCTACTCCTAAGTAGGTATATTATATAATTATTAATAAAATTACAAATTATATATTTAAACTTCGTCTATCTGATGTACGGATAACTGCAATCTGGAATTTTATTAGTAATAATTACTTTATCGTAATCGTGGTTTTCTTGCAAAACAAATAAACTAAAAGTGTATCTGAATCTTTTCTCATATGTCATATTTTAACTAAAAAATAACTAGAAAATACATTAAACATATCATCAACTAAAAAGCTACAAAGCTATAAACACGTTTATAAGTATAATATTGCGCAATGCGATATTCTATGGAAAACACAAACTTGTAAGTGGGTGTCGTGTTAGACATTTAATTATTTTTCGTCCTCTATTCGACTTTGGCGGTCGAGCGACTAGTTTGCGTTACCTGCCGTCTTATTTATCAGACGAAAATGGACTTAAAGATGTGAGATTGAGCGCGCCGGAAGTTCGCATGGAGAGAGACCGTGACCTACCGCACGGCGGCGCCGGCGGCGGGCGGCGGGCGGCGGGCGGCGGCAGCGCGCTGTGATAAGCGATCGCACCGGATATAAACAAACCTGTAACCTACGCCCGGCCGCGGCCGCCGCACTATCTAATCTGCTCTCGCTGCTCGCTATACAGCTCGCAGCTAGCGCCTTGTACTCCTTGCACCTCCCTCCTCTGCCCCTTACTCTACTTCGAGGAAAGTGCATTTGCACTGACCTCGTAACTACCTACTACAAGTGTAAATTGTAACTCATTTTTATCAAAATGATAACATGAGTTATTCTATAACATTCATAAATAATGCGCACGAAAATATACTGCGATACATTAAAAAGTGTAAACAAGTTGATACGAGGAATTTATTTGTTAAGTTGTGATGGCTAAGTATTATCGTTGATCGTATACTGCAATACTTGATGATCAGTTTTAGTGCACTTATTCATTAGTTAGTACGTAGTAAGTACGTACGCTTTGTAAGTACCTGCCGCACGCCTCATGCTTCTCGCCGTATAACGTATGCCGCCCGAACGCACACGTCCTCGCGCCAATTGTAATTAAAATTTATTTAAACACTACCACACATTATCCTTGTGAGTAAATGATTCTAATAGAAAAATAATTGTGGTGACATTCTTAATGCAAAAGAAGCTGGTACTGTTTTAGTAATAGTTTCACAGATATTGTCTTTAATTAATTATGCAAACTATGAGTATTTTTTACTCTGTGTGAAAATAACAAACTTAATAAAAACGTTTCTTCTTAGCGAAATTTAATGAACATAATTTATCTTACCGCCCGTTTCATCTATGCATCGTTTGTAACGTAAATAAAAACGTAATAGCATTCCTTATTATAGAATGTCATCATTAATTCTCATCCACACATGAGCCTAATGTTACACTCTGTGTATGTATTTCATAGGTAGTTAAGTTGCTTATACGATATAGTACTTGTTTTGTATGTTGTATAGGTTAAAAAAGAACATTCCAGATCCAAACGTTGATATAACGATATGACAGTTGAGGGGTATTGGAGGTCGCTCGGCCGCCGCGCCGCTCACCGTTGTTGAATAACGCATACAGAGCGCAGCGCGGCGCATATCAGCCGAGTTGCTATCTCGGCCTGACCTACCGCACGGCCACCTCGCCTCCCCGACCTATCATGTTTTTATGCTAAACCATATCGACACAGGAGCTCCTTGTTCCTTATTGTGTTTTGTAAATACCATACATACAAAATGTGTCATACATTGAGACTGCAACATGTTTATTTTAAAAATGGTTTCATACATTCATCTTATTCACATACCATAGTAAGTTTGTTGTTATCGTTACTACATATAAACACTTTCAATACTAGTTATAAATAAATGATATTCCAAGAATTTGTAGTAACAAACAAAACACTTAGGTGAGTAAGTGAATGTAAATGATTTGCGTGTTTACAAGGTGACGTAAGCGAGCAGTTATCAGTGATTACAGACCAGTGTTCTGCTGCAGCGACTTTCGGTCACTATCGCGGGTGCAGCGAGCGATTGACCGCATTCCTACAGCATTCTTGTATTTTTATATATTGATTTCTCTTAAATGACCTTTGTTACAAGTACTTCTTTGTGCTACAAGCCTATTTACACAGAAGTATGTAGTATTACACTTTTAAAAGTTTATTGCGGATACGCTTATTTTGCTTCAGACAAAAATGTAGTTGAAATAAAAATAGTTCCTTATTTTTGACCCTTTGCTTATTGTCCTTTATGCCTGGTTCATACTATGCCAGTAGTGTAATGTAGACGCTAACTTGCTTCAGTGAGACCAATTAATCTAGGCCAATTATTCAACTGTACTGGTATAATGTGAACCAGGCATTAAACGAATTAAAATCAAGAAAAATTGTTTAAAAAAATAATGTCTTTATCAAATTAATTAAACCGCTCGAAAACTATTTAAAACATATGTAAAAGTCGACTCTATTGAAAAACAAGCAAGCTCGCACAAAATACCTACCCGTTATCATACCATCCTATGTCAGTCTATGTACGAATATAAGAACCGCATTGTTAACTCCGGCTCTATACAAAGCGGCTCTGTTAAATATGGATTGCTATAGGAAAACTTTCTGCATTCCGTCTGGCTAGTCCTCGATTTTTATATAACTTCATATTTGTATGAATTGTAGGAACTTGTACAAAATATACAAAAAAAAAAACATATTGTTGCTGATCAACCAGATTATGTTGTTTTATTTAGATAGCAGATATCTCTTTGTAATACTTCTTGTTTAAATTCAACTTCCAGTGTATTATCATTTCTAATTAAAAAAATATATATATGTATCAGGCTCATGGCCACTTCATAATCTTGACATGTTATAAAACATTTTACAAAATCATAGTATACTCCATCTTTTGTTTCAAATAAGCGAAACAGTGTCACAACATCATACTAACATTATAAATGTGAAAGTTTAGATGGATGGATGGATGTTTGTTAGAGTTTGTAGCCGTTTAGGCTGAAGCGATTTAGATGAAATTTGATATATGATAGATGTAGAAGATAGACTGGAATAACACATAGATCACTCACTTTTGTTTATTTTTTTAACTCCACGCACACGGAGTCGCGGGCGAAAGCTAGTAAAACATAAAAATGTAAATTTGATTTAGTGACACTACTTGCAATTCATTTAAATAAAATTAATTATATTGACATGTGGTTTTGAGGATCTATTAATAGATAGCGTTAGTGAGGAGCAAAAATAAAAAATGTCTAAAAATGTCAACTATGCTTCCTCTTTATACTTTTTGAATCTCTTTGATTTTATACAATAAGATTGACTTGATCTCTCGTAATCCCCCTCTACAGTTTCCCAACACCGATAGCGGTTGTACGTTTTAAAAGCTGCCGGAACGGGATTGGCTTCTGTACTTATACTTCAGATAATGATTCCCTCATTCGCAATTTCCATGGGAAAATAACTTTTATCTTCGACGCCTTGTGCGTCACACATACACACTTTCACCGAGCGCACCGAGCCGGCAGAACTGGGCTAGCCAGAGGAATTGAAAATGCGGAAGCGTGTAGGCGCGTCGTGAGTGATACATGCTAAATGAATCCGAACACGAATTTTCATTCATCACACAAATAACTGTAACCATTTGCAATGGCAAGTTAGAATGCTAAATGGTTACTTTATTATTATTAATTGTGATGATTTGTATGTGTTTGAATAGTTGACAGGTTTCGTGGTTATTCTGATAATTAATTTAAAAGGACAAAAATGTCGATAATTACCCTCAAGATACGTAACACTGAAAGAGTAAATTAACGTTAAAACGATCCGTAACAAGAAGGGAAAATAAAATAAAAATTGTGTAATGGCGATGTGATACCAAATCGTGCACTTAATATTTCGTTTCAGCATAATTAGAACGGATTTTTAGTTGCGTCTCAAAATGTTCTTTTGATAATTATAGTAAAAATACAAAGGAATGTTAGTCATTGATGTGATACAAGTACGTACATCAGTTCAAACCAAAATGTCCAAGGTAAAATTTAAAAGACGCGCATCGTAACTTTTTTTTATTAAAATCAGCGCTTGACCACGATCACACCCACAGTTAAGTGGTAACGTGGTCGAACTTATAATATATTGTGTTTAATACGTTGCGTTCATAAGGACAGATAGTGGCAAATTTGAATACATATTTATATGGAATGTGTAGAGCGGTAAACGTTGATAGAGACTTCTAGCCAGTTTTGACGCGTCATAAATTCAACTGCGTCTTAATGTTTCTATTAATAAAACGTATAAATCAATCTTTGCCTACATTCATATAGAAAACAAAGCGTAAAACGATAGTCTGTAATGTTTGTTGTAAAAGTATAAATAAAGTTCTAGTTTAGGATATGCTAATTACACGAGGGCAGTACAATGAGGCTGTGCAAGTTGAATGCTGAACTGCTTTTGTTCGTAACCACAACACCGAGGCTGAACAGTATTGCTTTGATAGTGTAATCGTGCCAATAATAACAGTTCTACACTGACTACTTTCTACTTGGGCGCACAACATTGTGGTGACGTCAGCGCAAGTGCCCATAATAGGCTCAATATCTAGACTGTTCCTAGCGCTCCCTTCGTCAGACGAACATCCCATACACTTTTATAATATACTAAACTTTAAATTATTAACATTGTTTTAGTCTTAGCTGTATTGAAAAATTACCTGAAACGTAATCTTAAAATGTCTTTATTATGTGATTGAACGAGTAAAGATAAAAATGAAGCATTATCTTTAAGTTAACCTACGATTTCTAGAGTTAACTTGACGTGATATTTATCCATGTAGGTTATTGTATATTATTAATTTAAAAATAATATCGTTAGTACATCTAACTTAATCAAAGTAACACAACACAATAGTTATTTTAACTTGAGACCCAAAAGATACTTGTTTTAGATTAAATTGATATGCTTCCAAGTGAGGTCGTAATCTTGATATTATTATAATGAAGGTCTGCGAGGAGCGAGGAGTCGTGCGGACATAGCAGCGGATCGCGGAGACCTTGTGCAACGTCCGAGACTCGGTGCTCCACGATTCTGTATAAATGACATTTGTTTGACCTCCTTTTTGCCGATGGAAATTTAATGTTTAACACCCTTTATACTTTTAAGTTAGTTTTTTCTTATGTTGGCTTTTAAATGTTTTCATTCGCACAGGCTTTCGTTTCAAAAAGATTTCATACTATACCCTCTCAAAAGACCGTGAGAAATGTTCACAAAGCGATGCCCTAGTGCCTAGTACTAGTGTTTTGCAAACTGTTAGTAACGTCAAATTGTAAAGTAACCTCCATGACAACTGTCTCATCGCCGGCCGGCATATTCCACGTGAGCTCATTATTTATTATTCGTTTGACGCTCGTTATTATTCCAATGTCGGATTAAATGCAATATCAAGGTCCCCACAAAATTCGTGTTTCAAATATTGGCTTCAAAACAACTTTGTGTTCTGATAACGGCTGATAATTCGCCGACGTTATTTCGCTCGATTTATAGTATCGAAGTGTCCTAGAAAACAAAATATTGTACTTAGCGTATCCCTTTGTATGGTTATTATTATCGCGATGCCTTTGCTTAAACACCTCAACCACTCATTAGTACGCAAACACACGTGCGCAAATTACTGTTTATTATATTGTCAATAACATCCCACCATGGATACGCGAGACTGCTTCACTTAATTAAAACCTTGTTGTTTTTCTTACTCTTTCATTTTTCTGCGAAGACCTTGCAGAATGATCCTTCATATTTAAATTTGCTATGTTAATACAATCGTTATATCAAACAACATAGCAATTTATATCAATCAATATCAAACAATTGCAAACAATTCAGACATTTTATACTTTGGAACAGAGTCGCAGGCTTACACTAGTGTTGTAATATTTGTGTACCGTATACCGGTGGATTGCGACAGTTGTGGAGTGCGGTTGCGCGATACCGGCTGCGGCTTAGGTAACTGAAGGGATACAAACGGTCTCGCGTCCAGTTCGCATTCCCCAGACCGCAACACTGCCGCCGCCGCGTGTCGCCGGATCACATATGCACTTACCGTACTGGTACGGTACAGTACAATTACGGACTTTACTATGTCAGTGTTACGTCATGATCATTGTAAAGCATAGATACATGATAAATTCATATATGTAATGTAATAATTTTTCTTTAAAATCAGTCGATGGTTTCATTAAATGTTAAATAATCTATACTTAATATAATAAAGCGTATCACACACTTCTTTGTTGCCTAAGATGTCAGCAATTACAGCATATTTTTGAATAATTATTTTTTTAATAAAAAACCCTACACTTGCGTCACGCTTTAGGCTATATATCACGCCATTAAACTTAGGTGGTAAATATTTTGGATAAAAACCCTAATGTGGGAAAGAGACCATAAGTTGCTGCCAACATCAAGAAAGGAAGATTGCCATAGTTTGTCATTATGTCATGTCATTTTGACATTTGCAATTGATATTTTGACAAATGTAAACAATAAAATAGAGTTTTTATAATTTCATGCGGATGAAGCCGCAAGGGAACAGCTAGTAGGTTATATAAACTAACTGATCCCAATAAAAAAACAGCAGATGAGTTGGTTGTTTCGAAGTTTATTTTTTGATAGTTGGTAGCAGTTGTATATCAATATATCATAAATCGATTATTCATATAATGATAGAAATATGAATGTCAGAAATAGATGTATTTAAATACCGCTAACACCTAACAAGCCGAAACAAGCGAGATGAAAAAAAAAACAAATTAAAAACGATATAACAAACATTTGTACCCTGTAAGTGCCATCAATTTAATTGCCTCCTGATTTAATAAATCATTTCTCATTCAATCTATTTATATACGATGTACTGTTTATTTTGAAATAATAATAATAGAAAGAAATAAACTTCCAAACGGCTCCGGTTTAAAATTAACTCGCTCTATATTCTAAACAATAAGAATTGGGTCACTAGGTTGTTAATCTTTCGTCGCGGCCCTGCTGTGTTATGCTCGTTATAACAAAATAACCGCGTATCTTATCTAACTACACTTGTAAAGGGTTTCTTTTACTTTGTTTTAGACTTAGTCCTACATTGATAATAATATTGTGAAGCTTGAGGATTTATTACTTTGGAAATTACCAAGGTTTGTTTTTGTGGGACAATCTTCATACGAAATCATTAATCACAACATTTAAGGTTTTATTGAAGTAAACAATATTTGAAAGTTCAAAACCTAATTGTCGTATTTTCTTTAAAAAAATATTGTAAGCTTGTGAAGAAATGATTTAATTTATTACAGAGTTAATTCAAATTTTATTTCACTTTTCTCACTTTAGAGAGAAATTTATTTTCATCTATACTAATATTATAAAGAGGAAAGATTTGTATTTTTGTATGTATTGAAATAACTCAAAAACTACTGGGCCGATTTTAAAAATTCTTTCACCGTTAGAAAGGTAATTTATCCGTAAATAACATAGGCTATATTTTTTATTTCACGCGGGCGAAGTCGCGAGCAACAGCTAGTGAAATATAAGGAAGAATCAGTGTGTACTGTTTCACCTCTATAAAGTAAGCGGTATAGCGTCGTAATGGGTGTAATTAAATGGCTCTTCGGTAGCAGGCAGCGTTATTTAATTAAACGTATAATTAAACAAAGCGTTTGCGATGATCAAATATTGTTCTTCTGTTGTTGACTACACTGTGAACCTACACAATCCAAAAACATCTCTGGATAAGTTCAGTCGCGGTAGACACGTTTTTAGAGCTAGTTACTTTTATAATAAAAACATTGCTTTACACTAGTTTTATTCGGCAGAGATCATCAAAACAATGTCAGATGTCCATCGTTCCAAATATGCGACGTGTTGGTACAAACCCAGAAGGCCTCTTGCAAAGTAGTCCTCCTACTAGTAAAACTACTTATAGACACATCAACACAAACAAATGTAAATTTCGTACGTCAAAAACAACGTATTTCCATTTAATTTCATTAAATGTCGATACAAGGTTATGAAAGTCAATATTTCCTTATATAAAACCGTTTAAAGTAGATTCCGCTTTAAAGAATGCGGATTCTTTAAAACGGAATCTACTTTGAAAACAATCCAGCGATCACAACACGGTAAGGTCATTCTCCTGTGTCTACATGTGTACTATAATGTTCCGACAATTTAAAAGCATGGCCTATTTGCATTTCGCTTAGAAGAAGAACAAAATTGCAATTTCTTTTTCATATTATCTACTGCGTAGGAGACGTTTGAAATCGTTTATGACAGCGCAACTATAAATTAAATGATATCTGACGCGAGTGCCGATCGAAACACACGCACACACAAATACGAATATTCGCTAGAAGTGCTTGACATTATTCGGGGCCAAGACGAATCAAAACAAACAATCTCTTGGCTTCAACAAACAAAATAGTTACGTAGCGTATACGAATCGCGATAAAATTAGCCGATACGCTGACATTGAACGCAAAAACAATGTGGAGCAAAATTGGCTCAGGTGGTGCGTAATGTGGGGCAATTTTAGTAATCGTAGCGTTAATAGGCGCGCGAGTATACGACGGGAGAGGCCCCTACGTTATAAATACGCCGGACCTGCGCGGTGTGGCTGCACTAATTAGGGCCGGGAGGAAGTCGAGCGGCGGTCGACGACCGCAGCCTTCGCGGGTGGAGAGCGCATGGAAGGTTGTTAGCCGCGCGCCGCTCCACGTGTCCTGCGCGTCGCCATCGCCACACCACCGTTTGCCGACCGCCGACAGCCGACCGCCACGCCGCGGCTACTGAGGCGTCCCACCATAATTACGATACACATGTGTCGTGAATGCCTTAGCAACGGCACTAATATGCGCCTCGTGAATGGCTTCTCGATTAGAACGCGTCCTTTACATAATTGTCTCGTCGCGTACGTGTCTGGATTCCGTTCCCACATTAAGCCACTTGTGACGTGACTCGAAGCGTACAATTCCAAACTCCTTATTCGTTTACTGTAATTATACATTGGGTAATGAATGTAGCACAAAAAGAAACAAACACTAAAATACGATAACACGTATGTAATTGATGAACATTTCTGACATTAGCCCTCGCGACGGCGTCATATGTATAAAGAACTCGCGATAAACTATCTGCGGCCGACGAGTGAGAAATGTTAACCAATTAACTGATTAGCTCCATAAATAGAGAAAGGAATGGCATTCGTTCGGCGTAGAGAACACACACACACACACACACACACTTAGGAATTTTATCCGCCGGCATGTATTCATTCCTTTGAGTGAACGTCACTAATATGTACAAGGATTAATATAATTAAATTGTTCGAACCATCAAAATATCTCTTTGTAACTAAAGCAAATGTGAAATCTTTTGACTTTTGATAACAAGACTTTTTTAAAGAGGGCAGATTTAATCAAATTTATACGTACTACCTAAATATGAGAAGTGGCTTGCAGGTTGAAAACTGGGAGCATAGCACGCTTTTAGGGGGCGTTAGTGGCGCGCGTGACGCCGCGCAGTGTCGCTGCGGCCGCTCTCTATTTCCGCAACAAGTGTTGCCGGAGGCCCGCGCGGGCGCGCTGCCGCCACCCACCCAAACTAAATACCCTCGCTAAACTTACCATGCCACAGACTTCCATACAAAACGCAAACCAATTCAATCACCCACCATTTTTCTTTTTTTTTATAATAAGGCTTTCACAGTACTTATTTTCTTATTAATTTTTCTCTGGAATGTGTTGTTGTGATCGAATCAACATACGTTCTACGTTATTTCCGTCTTAATTACGTCACATCATAACAGTTAATTTTATAAATTATAACCTAACCCATTGTATTTTTAAATGTTATGTGTAAGTTAATATAAGCAAATAAAGTTTTTTTTATAAAAATATGGAATATAATTTAACGTATAAATTATAAAATGCATTTGTGTTTATGCAGTTTTTGCATGTTTTTACAACCTTGTATATTTGCACTTTTCAATAGCATATAATTTAAGTGTCAGATTTATAAATATCGCAAATCAAATATGTAGCAACTTCTTTGTGAAGGTGCTTTGATTTGTAATTACCTCTGTGTTCACAACTAAATATAAATACATTTTCGATCAGTACATTTACAATAAGGAATTATTAAATCTGTAGTAAAGTATTGTTTTTATATCAAAATTAAAATGTTTTGTCGCATTAATAGTGAACCGGATTTCAAACTGCGTCGAAATTTAAACAGCCGGATTTTGTATGTTTTTGTATAGATGCAACATATCGTTCCTAAATGGTCATATTTGTAAATATTATATTATAGAAGAAACATATTCCACAAATACAATCTTTATAAAAACTTTATTGTAAGAACCACCTGATTATAACTGTGCTAATTTGTATGAGACAATGTTGTAGTATCCGTATATTACAATATTTTTACTGATTTTATCATAGTTTTATGGCGGATTTTAAGTATAAAAGGATAAAAACGGCTGCCGTTTTATTAACTTACGTTTTAAATACGGCATGTTTATAGAGTCAGGTTTTAGTGTTTTTCCGATAGCGAGGCCAACAACCCTAGGTATACGTCAAACGTAATCGCGTCATATTGTGCTTTTGATGTTTGGTTTATTCGCGATTTGATTAGTTTAGCAAGACGCTGAGAGGGGGCGCGTGCGCTGCGGCGCGCGCAGCTGCGTCACACAAACACAAATACGGCGCTTTGTCATCGCGGCCGTCACCGCTGTTTTCACGCATTCTACTACGTCTACGTAAATCCGTCTGAAATCTCTGCGCTTCTGATCATATAAGGAGTGGACGTCTAATCACCGCAAGGTGGCAGAGGCAACTCTAACTCTCACCGTTTCATTTACAACCGTTTAATAGATTTAAATAGTTAATTGATCGTTTTAAAATGTTTTACTTCTTTATAATTTACATAATTTTAAGGCTTCATCATTCTGTTTGTCACCGGGATTTTTTTTTAATCAATTTCATTAAACATTTTAAGCACGAATATCTAACGTACAATGACGTCATCACGTTCAAAACAATTTACCGATAGATGGTCCGTTCAGTATCCACCACTGATAATAACTATTGCAAATACTTGATAATTATTGCTGCTGACAAGATCACAAATTGCTGTCACATTTTCAAATTAGTTCAATGATATTTTTTCTGAAACAGTTTTAAATTGCAATAGCGACTAATAAGTCGGATTCCAAGTTACTCAATTAGTTCAGTAAAAAGTCGTACAGAGTTCAATATCGCTAGTGTTGTAACATTGTAATCGTTTGTATAGTACGTTTGTGCATCGCAATTACTTACGCAAGTGTTGTTTTAATTAATGCCACTATGTTCCCGCCATGTGGCGATGCGTAGTAAAATTATCACGCGATCGCGTAACTTGTAAGAGTGGAAAGCCTCACCCAGCATGTATCGATTAATGATCAATGTTATATACTAGTATTGTATTATCAGTGGTTATATGTAAATTAGAATACAAATATGTTTTGACAACTACAAAAGTAAATATTTGTGTTTAGAAAGTTGTTATTTTGCATTCCAAAATTTTACAATACGGGATTTGACTTTTCTGTAATTGATAAGGATATAA
>LD688948.1:1090045-1103857 GCA_003118335.3 Papilio memnon
TTCGCCATTTCGGCGGATTTAGGTGGCCGCTTGCTCGTTTGCCACCTTATTGAATAAAAAAAAAAAGTTTTAGTTCAATTTTAGAGGTTTATATTTCGTTTCAAGTAAACCTGTGCTCGAATAAATATGTATTTGGATGTTCGTTCTTTTATTATCGCACGGGATATTTTCAGCTCATGAATGCTACATCTACTTGATTGTTTTCTGTGTTTATCTTTTTGTCTACAAATTGTATTCTTGTGTTTCATATTCAGACCAAGACAATTCAGGTCTTAAGTGTGTCGAGAAAAGTACTTGCCAGTCATAAACATATATTTCAAATGTTCAATTACAATATACGATATGAAAAATTATCCTCAGTTATAAATAAGTCGACAACCGTATCGCTAGTTGTGTTGCTTTTTAATATAAGCAAGTTGCTATGCGATACCGTCCATTATTTCAATAAAGCTGAACGATAATTTGATTTCAGTTCAATGCTGTGACAATGGTGCCGTTACAAATGTATCGCTTCTGATTACATTACAGACCGATAAATGTATGCCGTGTTTAAGTGTACATACTACCTACCTTTATATTAAACTTACAATGTTATCTCAAGTTAAACGATCCAAAACACACTATATTACATAATAGTTTAACAATACATAGTAAAAATATTTTCCAATCCGATTCCATATTGATGTGAATATAAATAAAAGGAACGTATCAAAATACATGATGGATTAATACCATGGTTGCCAAGAAGGCTAAGGCAATCTTGATGCTATAATCAAATCGACCCTTTTTGTTGTACGGCTTGTACATTTTTTTGTACAACTCTTGATATACCATTAGTAACAAATACATTTTTTACGACCTCCTTATCGACACTCAATTATCAAAATGAACAAAAGAAGGCACAAGTGAAAGTCAGAGTCATGCCGCTGCATCGGCCCACGGCCTTGGTCATCCCGAACTATGTTACAACACTTTTTAATCAATTTTAATGGACATTGTCAAAAATTGATTGTAATACATTGATGATAAACGTTCCACGCAAAATACGCGCTAGCCGTGGACTAGCGGAAACCGTTGCCTCTACTTGTTTTTTATTTTCGAAATTGTTGACACCGACTTAGTAATGGAGTTAAGTTACTATTAGTAACTTCACTACGTATAAATATCCTCTATTTCATTTGCTAAGAAGCGTATTCCAGAGAAAATTTGTTGAAGCCAAGTTTTTTTCTTTGCCAGAAAATAAAAAAAAATGGTTCTCATCGTGAAAATTACATTATTGTTCGAAGTTGTCGAGTTGTGTTGGCTAATAGAAGTTTCTAGAATCAATAGATCAATGATCTATAACTTTCCGAAGTGATCAGTTGAATTTTAATGGGTTCGTGGAAGTGCGTGCGTATTTGCCATGGCACAAACACGAGCCGGTTAACGCGGCGAATCTCGTTCACTGCCAATTATGTGTGTCCTTGCGTTCAGATACATCAAACTACCTCGTACACATTCATTTTTGAAAGCATATTTACGATTTTATTTTAATTACTAAAAAAAAAACAGTTGCGGGTTTTTTTTGCAGATTTTTACTATAGTTAATTTGAACGAAAAGCTATACGAAGTAGATGAAAATTCTCCTCTAGACCGTACCCCGGTCGTTCCGCGATCGGTTTGCGGCGATGTTGACGCGAACATTCGCCTCCGCGCCGGACATTGCGTAACTTGTTTTGCTACGCAGTACCATTCCAACGCTACTTACCTACGAGCATAGCAGCGATACCCACATCTATAACCATTATGTTTTTAACGTTTTAATTGGCCGCGTGCCTTCAGATGGTAAGAAAAACAAACTTTCGTAATCGCCCGCTGCCCATATCTAGTGTTTAAAACAATATAGCAGAGTGTGATGAATTATCATTCTGATACATTTAATTGACAAATTGCTGAACATGCATGATGAAGTAATTATTACCACACAAAAAACGTAATAAACACAACGTTCTTTGTTCAATAATAATCCTAAAGCAGTTTACATTGTTTTTATAACTATTAATAGTGTCCGTGAGTGTTTTATGTTTCCTGTATGTACCACATACCTGCATAATAACTTGGCATTCGAATTCATATTTCGTACTACAAAATGTATTTGCTGTAAGTTTAGACCTAGAAGAATGTGGAAGAAATCAAAACAATTTCTAAACATACAAAATGTTATAAGAAAAATATTATAAAAGTTAGTGATAGTTACTGAACATACTTTCGGCATTACTGACATTGAATATTTCATAGGCAAAGTGAAAATTATTATGCTGGTCACACACTTGAGTGCTCTTATTCTTAGGCTTTTTATTCCTTACGTTATTAATGTCACCTTAAAAATGAACGAGAAGTAAAATCGTTGTCAGAATTTTAAATTATATCATGTAACCGTTGCATTTGACAGGTAACGGTTTTTTGACCCCTCGGCATGAGCGACACCGCGTTTGCGGGCGGATGTAGAAAAAAATATACAACGTAGGTAATTTACATTGGTCGTACGTGTCGGGCGGTAGCGGGCGCGGGACCTGTGAATGAACATCGACAACAACAAACGTAACGGCGCGGTGCGGTGCGAGTGGCAGCGGCCATTGATATCTTCATTCAGCGACCGGAAACATAAATCAGTGCGGCCCTGGACTATGCCGCGGCCGCGTGCAACTTGTGTTTGTCATCTTCAACTCCTTTGTTTACCTTGAATTTTTTTACCTTCAACTGATATGTCGCTGCTGAAAATTACACTACAAACACTCGCCACTTACCAGTTTACACGCTACTTATTCTAGTTTATAATTGAAAGTTTTAATTAACTAAATCATATCTTCATTTAATTCAATTATAGATAAGAAAAACATGTTGTATGTTACTGTATATATGACTGTGTATGGGTAGTAACAGTTTTGTGTCTAAACCTACAATGCTAGCTATAAGGAAGAAATGAATGTGAGACAATAATAAAAATCGAATTGAATCCGGGAGATTCGTCATAGTATACGTAGTGAGATGAGGCGAGGCTGTGAGCGCGCGGTACGGCGGCGAGACGTCTCCGCAAGCCGGATATCCGGGTCCGTGCGGACTGCGGTCCGCGACGCGTAGGCGGCGTTGCACTACTCGGATCCAATGCAATGGAATAACGCCAATGAGCGCCAGACGAACGCGGCTCTATTTGCAGTGAAAGTGCAACTGAGTCACGCTCGACAACAGAAATAGAGCTGCGCCGGCGCTGCCGCCGCTGCAACGGCACACCGGACTATTTTGTACGCATTAATGGAAAGAACGCGCCGTTTACGTAACAAACTCTTCAGTTATATGGCAACTCACATCTGGTAAAGCCACCAATGTCCTAACTTCAAATGTCTAATTCCATAATGTACTCTGTGGTTAAGATAATTTAGTATTATAATGGCCTGAAGTCTGGGACATAAAAATCATCCAAAGAATATCTAAAAATGTTAACGTAATTGGCACAACAGTACAAAAATTATGAAATCGTAATGTTGTCACGCAAGAAGACTGTTTACCTACAAGAAATATAACTATTTCTTCCTTGTATTTGTACATAATGGTCGAGTTGTTGAGGTTACTCAATGGAAAAAAATAGTCTATAAATGATTTGATACCTTGATTGGTACATAAGTATAATAGGGCCGTGGGATCTAAATAGGAATAGAAAAGAAAAATAAACGAACTATTAAAATTACACGCTCGAGATGTATAAAGTCGATGTGCATGCATCATTGCATGCTGTAGCTGTAATGACGCAACCTGTTTATCCGACGAGCAACCAACGAGCGAGCTCAATGACTATAATTTTACTAAATTATCGTAAACGTAAAAGCTACGCGGCGTCAACCATTAATAAAGAGACGACTCTCGTACCACGAAACGACTTGCTTATTCCCACGTCGCCTTGAACTTTCAAGCCCGTTCTAGTGTTATACGAATTCGCGCTTTTACGACAGGCATCCGTTTGGTTAGGCGACGAGACTGGCTGCGTGGTACGGAGGCGGGGAGTGCGGGCGGGCGGCGCGGAGGCTGTAGTAGCGACGTAGTAAGGCGTGGCGGGGCGATGCCGCGCGGACTCCGCTCGATATATTGTGTGTTTGCAGTACAATCTTAACACCATAGTGATGGATGTTTTCATCGATATTACGGCATTACCTATCTACTGAACACTGAAATATATTCTGTTACTGAAATAATAGAATTGAAATAAAGATTTTAGTCTGGTTTATGAGGTTTACGATTATCTAATAGGATAACATTACAACACCAACATACCACATTGACAAATCACGCATTCACAATAGATATAGTCGTGTTATTTTACTCCACCGCAAGAACATAGATAAATCAAATTTGATAAAAGTTTACGAAGAAACATCGACATCGAGTGCGTCGCCCATACCTGTGTGGAGTACTATAATAACATTCCATTGCCTATAAATACTCGCTCAAGTGTAGCAAAGTGAGGGTAAGGAGGGGGGGGGAGTGCGCTATGCGACTGAGTTCATTTGCATTGCATAGCGCTTCACGAATGTGGCGCGTCTGAAGCCAACGTTTGTTGTGGGCACCAGGCGCGCTGTTTTCATTGGCGGGAAAATGTTTCCACGTCTCCAGTTTCTACTGCCGTAACATGTAGATATAAAAAACATATTGTTATCTCTGTTATTTTCAAAGAGAGATGATAACAATAAGTTTTGTATAAATGTATTTTGGCAGTAGAAGCCGACGGTTACTCAAAGTTTCGTAGTATTTAACTGTATACAGATTTTTATAATCTTAGGTAGTTAAAATTTTATACCCGATTGAAATTTCCAATTGAGCTACATTTGCACTACCGAAACATGTTTTTTAATTCCACTCTCTATAAAGAAACTTAAATCAAGCTCTAATAAAGGAGTTAGAATTAAATTATACTACAAAAATCAATGTTGAGCCTTAATTAAGTTTAATTAACTACGGCTCTTATAAATTGTAATAAACAAAGTTAATTACTGGCAACGAGCACTAGAAACGAAGAGTTAATTGTTTTTGTTTACGTTGGACGCCATTTTTAGTAATGGCCGCGTGGTTTGCAAACGCACGTCGCGGCGCGGTGGATCGGCGTTGCGCATGCGCTAATGTGTTCTCTATGGACGCACTGTGTTGTGCGTACTGCGTACTGCGTAGAAACGCACTTCCGATACTACGCAGTAGGGTGACCTTGCCTCGTAATTCACTCCCTTTACCTTGTACTACTCGAATTTCTATTACAAATGTTGACATAAACATTGTTAGGAAAACAACTTGGTAATGTTGTTGTGCTCTATATTATTGATTGTACTTTTATTTTTTATTACTTTATTTATATCATTATGATTTCATCAAACACTATAGTCTATGGTAGTCCATCATAACATAATTATTGGTCAATACGTTATGATGGAATACCAACTATGGATCGTAACGTAAGACATAGACCATCAATTTTATTTAAAAAGATGAGTACTTTTTAGTGAATTAGAGTAACTTGCTATGTTTACTAACACTGATTCAACTACTCTTTCATAGTAAGTTCTTGAAAGATGAATGATTTTTTATGTTTTTATTTTATTTTATTTTCCGTTCATAATTGTGGTTCAATTATACGCAATGGTCTATAATACACTAAATAAGGCGCCAATTCGAGCGTATATAAGTTCTTAAGTAATATATATTAACAGTAGCAGTAAGCTCGCATGTGGTCCCCCAACAATTGCTATGCGGGAGATCATTAGCGAATAATCGAGTGCGCACGAAGGGGATAACAAAATAATCATTTGTAATTGAGGAACGTGCCGGCGCGTGCCGCGTGCCTGATGCGAGGACGGCTTGCTGCTTACGAGAACCAATTTACGTCCAGCCTGTATACACATTGATTTATAATTTCGTTGTTAGTTATTATATAGTTTCACATTTTGTTCACAACAATGTTATTATTTAACTTCTTACGACCAAATATAGAAACGACATTCAGGAAGTATTGATAAGACCACGCTTAAACTTCAATTTTCATAAAAAATTTGACAGATTGTAAGCCGAGCTTCAGAAGCAGTGTTTGAGATTCGTTTCAAAAATCGGCCGTTAGAGTGAAAGAGTGAAAGCATTGTAAAAGCTTTACTAAATTATAAAGATGTGCTTGTCGAGAAAGTGTAATGAAGATGTGGATTCTTGGAAATACAGTTTATTTATACTTAGTCGTATTAATGAGCACTAGAAATATGACTACATGAAAATACACCAAATCACTCTTGAAAGACTTAAAAGTGATATAATATTGTTTTGAAACGTTTTTCCACGAACTAATGTTGCATTGGGGGACTGTTACGCAAATCACGATGTTTCTTTGAAGTAAAATTCCTGAAAGCGTCACAAATAGCTTATAACAAATACAGCTTTCAAAATATTTTCAACATTAATTTAATATTCACGATATTATAAACGATACAAATGTTATGTAAATATTTTCGATGACATCCACTATTACACGTAGGCCTCCGTCAAGTTTGTCACAAAGATCGGTTTCAAATCATGTTGGACTTTCACCAAAATACGCTACATTGTACAACTTTTTCCAACTTTTTTTCTTTGGTTACAGTATGCCCGTCACTGGACATACGGAACAATGCCGACCAGATGATGAAGCTGCGTGGCTGCCGCGTGATCGAGGGCCATCTCAGCATCGTGGTCATCGAGCACCCCTCCTCCAACGCCTACGACAACATGAGCTTCCCAGAACTGAGAGAAGTTACAGGATACATTACTATATATAGGTAATCTTATAGATAGATAGAATAAATATTTCTATATAGAATAAATAAAAAATGAAAGAAAGGACCTGAAACGATGATTACATTTGCAGGTTGATGGGCGTGCGCAATCTCGGCAACCTGTTCCCAAACCTCTCAGTGGTGCGTGGCATGCAACTCTTCAAGGATTACGCCATTGTTGTCTTCGATTGTCAAGATCTTGAGGTGAGAAGTGATTTTTATCTACAGTCATACATTTAATACAACCCATCTGATTTTATCATTCTTTTGAGGTTATTAATTCTTTGGGTTGCGGACGTGAGTGTTATGTATTACTGAAGGTTTCCGCTGTGACAGTCGCTGGGGCTGCGGTCGCTGACGCGGGTGGAACGCGGCGGCGTGCGCATCCAGCAGAATGACCAGCTCTGCTACACCAACACTGTCGACTGGTCGCGCATCGTCGCTGACGGCGACGACAACATCTTGATCCGGGTAAGGTGGGGCAGTTCTCATTCATACATTTCTTACACTAAACAAACATCATACAGATATTTTAAATCGAACTAAAATTTCTTATCTGTGCTACATATTGTACTTTTGAATTACGAATGAATAGATCATATTTGTATCTAACACAACACTTCAAATTTTATTCATATAGAATAAAATTTGAAGCGTTGGAAAATGCAATTCGCGATAAAAACATCCTCGAGGCCGCGGCCCCAACGAGTTTGTTCGCAACCTTATATTGGCGGGAAACCGCAGTGACGCTATTGACCACATGCCGTCGCGCTCACTTCGTGCTGATAACCGGTCAACGGTAGCCCTACCCTACGCTAATTCTATATTTTTTACTTGTTTATGAAATTAAAATTATTTAAAAAAAATATATTTTAGGCAATTGCCCTTTGACAATACTCGTTAACAATATGTAGATTTGTAGTTTAATCAGGCCTTTATAAGTCTACGACGCATGTCTACAGGCAATTTAGGCGAATTACCAGCAAAAATACAAAACATTGCTAAATTACAAAACGTAATACCTAGAAATGATAACATCAGTCATCAGTGCAGTAGTACGTTGCAATTGGTTCGTGGCTAGTGTCGCATGATTTGAACGTTGCACCTAAAAACTAATTTCCTGCAAATGGTTTGAACTTAGTTTTTATACTGCAGGTGAATATTGCACTGTTGGGAACGATAAATCATGCAATATCCACGTATATTGTAACAATACTTAAATGTTGAATGCAAGTAGCCATTATTGTGCTGTTTTTACACTTCTACTGCTCCAATGAAGCCATAGGGAACAGTAAAACTTATTGTTTATCAAACATTTGCTAGCCCTGAAGTGATTATCCAATCTACTGTATACACAAACGCAAATACAAAATATCCTATATTTTAAAGAGTGCAGAAATTGATGATAGAATGTAGAATGTTTTAATCTTAGGTTGTTATGTTATGTAGTCGAACTACGACACCCGACTGTGCGGCCTATGCCCCAGCCCGCAGGGGCACAAGGAGGACACGCAGAAGGACTCCCAGTGCCCCACTGACAGCTCCGGCCGCCCACTCTGCTGGGACAACCAGCACTGCCAAAAGAGTAAGCTTACGAGTATATACAACACGGACGTTTTATCTTCGATCACCATCACCATCATTATTCGTCTGCGATTTCTTAGCAGTATTATTAGGTTTCTATAATAGAGCTGTACGACCATCGTCACTGAACCGCAGACCCACTTCTTTGTATAATTTACATGCTGTTAGATAAATAAAAATTGATCAAATATATAATATATTTCGACTGATAGCGCCTTTGAAAGTAGGGATCATCAACTGGAAAATTTGGTAATGTGAAGGTTTTGTATAATAGTATAAGAAGATTAGTTATTATTTTACTATGATGTTATTGGTCGTATAGTGTATACGATTATTCAATAAATATATTATAGCATGTCCGAGCTCATGCGGGGGGCGGTCGTGCACACGCAACGGTACTTGCTGCAACGTGACTTGCCTGGGAGGCTGCGACGGCCCGCTGGCCCGCGACTGCCACGTCTGCGCCAACTACTCCCTCGGCTACGGCGAGAACCGCACCTGTGTTACCTCCTGCCCCGCAAACACCTACCGGGTAACTATCATTTATAACTTTTTTTATTATTATAAGGTGGCAAACGAACGAGCGGTTACCTGAATTCGACGAGAAAGCGAAGCGATCGCTGCCCATAGACATCCACAATTTTAGATGCGTTGCCTACCCTTCATCAACGGAGAAGGAGACGCACATAAAGAGGATATTTCCTCTTCCTATGCGTCTCCTACACCGTCAAATCCACTTTCCCTTCCCATACTTCCCTTATAAGAAAGTGGTGGGAAAGAAAAGGGAATAATATCAGGCCTCCGGCATCTCACTCATCAGACGAAACGCGGAATTGCTTCAACTTCACGTTTGTCTTCTGTGTCTGTTCATAACTAAACCAAGAAAATCTAACCAGTTTGTATGTGGGTTTATTTTGTCCTATGTGCAGTTGTCGCGGCGCTGCGTGACGGAGCAGGAGTGCCGCGCGATGCCGCCGCCGCAGCCCGCGGAGTCCAACCAGCCGCCGCCCAACATCCGCGCGTACAAGATCCTCAACAACACCTGCGTCTACATGTGCCCCAACGACTATATGGAGGTACGCAACTTACTTCAACCCGCGCTATCAAATACAGTTACAATGTAACATCAAACCAATATAATTGATTGTCATATCAATTAGTAATGAATTCAACAACTTGTTCTATATCTTACTAATAATACAAATGCAAAAATTTGGATAGATGGATGGATAATGTTTGTTAGAGTTTGTAGCCTAACGTGCTGAACGGAAGAAAATAAAAAAAATATGAAATTTGGCATAGATGTAGATGATAGTCTGGAAGAGATTTACTTTTTTTTTCTAATTTCGTGCGGACGGAGTCGCGGGCGAAAGCTAGTCTCTTATATTGTTTGGCTATTATTTATATTTAGCTATTGATTAAATTTGACTGAGGCCTATTCACCCTAACTTAAGGTAGGCTTCGAGCTTCTCAGTGGGGACGTAAAGTGAGCTGGTCACGATTGTTTATATCGTTGTGGTAGGTGGGCGATGTGCACAACGGCACGTGCAAGCCGTGCCTGCCGGCGGGCTGCGTGCGCGAGTGCAACGGCGGCCGCGTGGACTCGGTGGCCGCCGCAGAGCACTTCCGCGGCTGCACGCGCATCAAGGGCACGCTCGAGATCACGCTAAGGGCTAGCGGCGGCAAGTACAATTATTTCATTCACATTCATAATCCCAACAAAAATATCTTCTTTACCTTGCAATCTTTGAAGCACAATCGCGAAAAATTGCATTGTCCATTGCAACGAAACTAACTCCGGTTCTTCTTAATAACTAATTAAATAGCAGTGAGTAGCGCAAACGAGGGGATGATGATTAAAAAACAATTACAGACGTATTGAGGAGCACATTCTTTTGGAAGTCGGTTATGAAGAAACTAGCTGTGTATCACAAACCGACTTTTTTCGTACAGATACACTTATAAGCGACGATGAATTGGTTTTTGTTTCGTTTCATGTTCAAACGATTGTCGCTTTTAAGGTGTAACATCGCCAGTTTCCCTGATCATTGAGTAGATATGGGACCTTTGCGATGTTTTTAACTCATTGCCATGTATGTACAGGTAACACGATATCAGTTCTGGAATCTTCCCTGGGCGAGATCCGTGAGATTGACGGCAGCCTGAAAGTTGTACGCTCGTACCCGCTGGTCTCCCTCATGTTCCTCAAGAAGCTGCGTCGCATCGGCGGACACAACACCGATGCTAAGTGAGTCTGTAATATCCCACAGCAATATGTTATCTATTTGAATTGTATTTACTTAATTAAAATTTTATTTTCTAGTCTATATTAATCTAATAAAGCGTAAGCACACGCTTCTTTACTATCTAGAATGTCTATAATCATATCACATTTTTGAATTCTATTATACGTTTTAAATAAAATCTCCAACTCATTTTAACACACTATTTGCTTTACATTTTCACATAATATTATTTAAGGGGTGAATAAATTAGAAAAATTATCATGCGAAATAGGGACAATAACTTCAAGCAAAGAAGTAAGATTACCATAGTAACGGTAATTGTTAACCAATGGCAAAGGCCTTTGTTGTCATTTGTGCATTTGAATTTTGACATTTGCAATTGAAAGTTTGGTTTTTATATAATGCGGATGAAGCCGCACGGGAACAGCTAGTTTTAATATAAAGTGTAAAGTCCCCAACAAAGATCTCCTGTACCTTCAAATTACTAAATATTGTGACAGAACACCAAGCCTGTACATCTCGAACAACCCTAACCTGGAGATGTTGTGGGACTGGTCGGTGCACAAGCCGATAGAGATAACGCGAGGGAAGCTGTACATCCACTTCAACTCCAAGCTGTGCTACAACCACATCCTGGAGCTGAGGAACATGACGCGCGACTCCATCTCCACCTTCGACACTATTGAGGTCTCCGCAGAGAGCAACGGTGATCAGGCATCCTGTGAGTAACAGTCAACACTAATCTTATCAATTTCAAAGGAATTAAAACATTTGGTCGTAAGAATCGATATTGTTGAAATAATTATATTATATTATAGAGAAAAACGATGTTACTCCGATTGAATAAATATTTATTTGTAAAGAAAAAACAAATAATTCTTGACAAAACATTATGACAGAGAATGTTTTAGATTAAAAACAGAAATTCCAAGGAGTATTTCAACAGATATATTGTTTTTCAGTTCATTTCATTCAGTTTGAATATACAGTTTCTACTGTTATTCTTTATTGTTTTTTTTTTTGCCTTTTAACATCTCTTCAACATCTATACATGTTTTTCGTCAGTGGAAACCGACTGTTACAGCAAGACAGATATGGAATGGTGTTGTGCTGGTAGCTAATGTTTGGCTTCCATTCGTCGCTGTCAGGTTTCCAAGACGTGCTGGAGCTGAAGGTGAGCACGCTGAAGCAGCGCGTGGCGCTCCTCACGTGGCGGATGTACTGTGCCATGGACATCCGCAACATTCTCGGATACTCCATATACTACATCGCCGCCGAACACAACGTCACGCTCTACGGACAGCGCGACGCCTGCTCCGACACGTTAGATATCTATCTATACCTATAGTCTATATTAATATTATAAAGAAGAAAGATTTGTATAATTGGACGAATAGTTAAAAGATATCGCAAACACAAACAATAAGCGTATCTAAAAAAATCAGTTCCCGAACTACGAGTATTGGACTTAGGAAATTGGAATCTTGTATAGATATTTTTGTTACTACGTAAACTACTAAAGTACAAAGTGTTTTAGGCTTCCTTAAAATGTATCCTGTAAAATTTGAAAAACGGGGCGAACGTAAGTTTTGATCCCTAGATACATTGAAAAGGTCGAAAAAAATGGTAAAAATAATATTCTCTCTTCTCTTAGGTGGAGTGTGAAAGACATACCGATAGACAACGCGAGGTTCACCGATAATAAGACGGCGCCGATCGCTTTGAATGGGTTGCGCGACCCCTGCGAGGACATGCAACCCTTCTTCTCCCCCGTCGCCCCCCTCGTGCCCTTCAAGCGCTACGCCGCCTACGTCAAGACCTACACCACCAAGCAGGACAAGAAGGGCGCGCAGAGCCCCATCATATACTTCAAGACTCTGCCCGACTGTAAGCATATTTTCACTACTTTGTACACAAATTATAGACTTTTGTACGTCTAATGCTAAGTTTCTGAAGTGTCCACTTATTTTGTCATTACCTAGCGATTCATTAGGGTTGTGTTGACCTAAGTTTCAAAGGACGAAAACTCAAGTTACATTCTTCGGAAACGTATTTCATGAATTTATCGAACCAAAAACACTAACAATAACTATTGGTTAAACGTTGCTGGGAAACCGGCCATAATTTATCTACCATTAATTCGATTTATTTGTATCTATTTTATATGTATCGGTTCTCTATGGGAAGGCAGTCCATCTCTACCTTCTAGCGATCCCATATTAAATTTACTACGTTTTAGTTGATTTTGAGTAATAAATGAATGAATTGCAGCTCCCAGCCCGCCGCTAGGGCTGACAGTGGAGCTGCGCACGCCGCACTCCGTGCAGATCAAGTGGCAGCCGCCCGCGCTGCCCAACGGCACCATATCGCTCTACCACGTCGAGATACAGGCCAACAGCTACAACAGACGCACCATACTCGCCGACAACCTCAACTACTGCAGCAACCGTAAGTATACTAATGTGTCTATCTCTAATAGAATTGTGTCAATCAATTATATTTTACTACCTTCGACCGCGACTCCGTCCGTGTGGAATAAAAAAAATAAAAACAAGTAGCCTATATGTTCTTCCAGACTATCGTCCATACCTGTGCCAAATTTAATCGAAATCGGTTCAGCCGTTTAAGCTACAAACCCTAACAAACATCCATCCATCTAAACTTTCGCATTTATAATATTAGTAAGATGACATTGCAGCATATTAGGAGTTATTAAACCGTGTCAATAAAAAGAAAATCCATTCCCGGTACTAAAGTTATGTTTATTTGTACAGCGAGTGCGCTATCCAATATGATAACGGTACGCAACGAGGAGGTGCCGGAGGGCGGGGAGGGTGCGGGCGGCGGAGCTGGTGGAGGGGCGGAGGGCGAGGCGGGCGGGAAGGGCGCGGGCGAGGTGGGCGGCACCTGCGCCTGCGCGCCCACACCCAACGAGCGGTTCACCTCGCGCGCAGAGCAGGAACGCATCGACAGCATCGACTTTGAGAACTTCATACAGAACCACGTAAGAACCTCTAAATTCCTCTAAATTATATAATTGAATACCCCTTGCTCGCGATTTCGTCCTCGTGGAATTAAAAAAGCCTAATGCTAGCATATGTTACTCACGGATAAATTACCTTTCTAACGGTGAAAGATTTTTTAAAATCGGCCCAGTAGTTTTTGAG
>LD688948.1:1114897-1140628 GCA_003118335.3 Papilio memnon
ATAAAAGCTGTTGAAATAGGAAATTTTAATGCATGCATCTTCGATCGAACAGAAAACATGATTTTTGTATCTTAGATGTAAATATTATATTTAAACATAAACAAGGTTATTATAAACTTTTAAAAATATGTAAAACACTACCTGTTAGGTTGAGACAAAAATATTTTAAGCAGTTAACAGTAACGAGCATAATTCATTATTAATAACTACAATACACGAACAATATCTGCAGGTAAATATGTGGTGCCTAGGGTACACAATCTGGTGATAAAACATTAAAAAATACCTGTACCCTATGTATTTAACAGTTTATCTGCAGACATAAAAAATAAAACTTGTAAAAAAAAAAAGAAAAGTTAAGAATCAAGATTTAGATAAGTTACCTTAAAATTAAATAAATCTTACAGTCAAATTTACATACTTTTATAAGACATTGTTTTAACCACCTTTCCTAATTGTTTATTAATGAAATAAATAAAGTAATTAAAAGCACTGTAAGGGAGATTATTTTAAAAATAAGATATTGTGGAGAAAAAACAGGGCCTGTGATTCTGTATGAAAACATAAGCCGGCGAGTGTCTGTTGCAACAGGTATGTAAAAAAAATCCCTAACTACCACAGGCACGCTTGGGATTGCATAATCACGTGTGATTAGAGATAATTGTAGTTGGGAAGTTAAAAAAGGAAAAAAGTGATTGACTTAAAAAATATTCATGCTAACAGTTTTAGCAATATTGCAGCTTTTTAAATTATTTTGTCTCCGTCTGGTTGGTTTTTATATAAATATACTTTTTTATTTTCAGGTGTTTCTTATGAACAGTTTCTCGAATTAACAATGAGAGAAACGTTGCCGAAGGATCATTAGTTGTAATGACGACACCTGGGAAGAACAGAAAAACAAAAAACAAAATTTTACTAGACAATTTTGATACGCGCGTCGTAAAACGACGAAAAATACATGAATTTTCTAACGTGGGGAATAAGATTCCAACAGTGGAAAAATTATACAAGATTCTTCAAGAAGACATTCAATTCAAAGGAATTCGTGAAATTGTGCGTCAGCATATTAAAAAGATAGGCTTTCGATACCGAAAAACTAAAAGTAATCGTAAGGTTATTATAGAAAAAAAAAGACATACGAGCTCTTGCCCACGACTTCGTCCGTGCGAAATGAAAAAAATAGTAAACATCCTACGCTACTCAGCGATAGTGTTCAGCGACCGAACCTGAAGCTGTAACGTGTTTTGTGTAACAAGGACTTATTGCCTTCATAACATTAAAATATAATAATTATATCAACATTATTTTTTTTTTACCATACACATTTACTTATTTAAATAATAAGCAAATTACTGTATGTACTCAGAAATATAGACACTGTCTGTTTGATTGATATTAATAACACACAGTTCGACCAACTGGGCTTATTACATACATAGTTTGTACTGTTCTTATATGACTATTCACTAGATAAGTCATAAGTAAGGCAATTTATATTAAGGCTACTTCTCCCCTTATCCTTCTCTTACTATATCCATAGCGAAGGATAAAAGTTACAAAAGCCCTTCGAAATATAGATTCTTCCTTTAAAAAAAAAAATCAACAAAATATATATTGATATAATTGTGTTGACAAAGCTTGGTGCCATTAAACATACAATGTGAATTCGAATTCGACAAACGAAATCAAGAGTAGTCCTATTTAGATTATAATGTACAAGGACTTCCTTTACAATTATTTGTATTAAAAAAAAAAGAAGTTCCTATTAAAAAGTGGAAATATTACCTTGCTGGTAACCCTAAATGCTCGTAGGCGCCCCCTTTTCAATGACAAAAAGATGCCACAAGATCCTTGTAGACCTATACAATAGATTTTACCTTCTTTTTCATAGTAACAAGAATAAACTTATATTAAGCATTAAAATAAAAATCGAAAATTGAGTTATATTTTTTTGAACACTTTTGTGCTTCCATATTTGGCTATACAGTATTGCACGGCGGCATAAATTTTCATAAGTCGTCGATCCACCGCCTTAAAGTGTTCTTCGGTAGCTAATGTGCTTCCTTGATACCCTGCCAAGAGTTTTATTGTCTCTGATAAACTACCACCAGATAACAATTCTAAGTTATGCCATGTTCTTGAAGATAACCTGTTAACATAACGGCGTAATTAAATTTCGCTTAAAATTTAAATGTTTCATAAATAAAATATTTTCCTTACATGCAACATTGGTAGAGTGGTGCTAGAATATCCAATTCATCTATTGTAGGGTTTCCCAAACCTTTCCCATTGTCTAACAATACTATTTGGTCTTTATATACTTCATAACGATGTCTGTCGCCGTTTTGTATTAAAAAATCGAATATCGCCACATCTATCAGATTTAAAATCCTCCTTGAACTCAAGGTTCCCATAACTTTCCTGAAAAATAACAATAAAACATTAACATTTTTTATCACAGTAGAATTTCAGATGATGGCAACACAAAAACCAAAAAACCAACAGAAAACTATAAAAAACCATGTTAAAAAATGTAAAGTTACATACAAAGTAAATAGATATATTATTTTAAATGCACACTTGGAGAGATAATGTGTGTTATGAATTTATGTGTTTACGTTATAATGAAGTGTGCAAAGTGCAAAAATGACTAGAATCTTGGAACAGCTTCATTGTGCAGGATATTGCAGTTGAGCACTTACGATTGTGGGAAAATATTCTAAAGTAACTACTTCATACAGTCTATAGTGCTGAACACTAAATTTATTTTATAGTAAACATCATTCAGCATCCCACACCATCTATACTAGAAAAGTATAGAATACTATACTGAAATTTCAGGAAAAAAAAGTAGTACATAGTTAAATATACATAACACCTATGGTAATTAAAAGAAATCATGCAATTTTTATTCTATAAACAACATAAATAAAATAGTGCTTAGTCACATATTAGTTATTTCATAAGCAAGATTAAACTTTTTGTCTTGTTTGAATAAGCTACATTAGTGAACATTGCATCTCTAATCACTATAAAGAATTAATGTATTTTGTGGTACCCTTCTTCCATTTTGGGGATAGCTATAACCCCTTATATTTTAAATTTTGATGTAGATTTAAACTATCTTAGCTTAGATCTTAACCTTTAGACCCCAAAAGAGTATTCCCATTGTCAGGAGATTTTACAAGCAACTTATAAAAGTACAATATCATAATACTTACTTACAAAAATTATTATCCTCTTCCCATTCCATTTTTTTAGTATTATAAGATCTACGCCAGGGTGATTTGTGAATTTTAAACTGTCTATCCAAATATAATATAGCAGCGCCTTCTATCTCACCGTTTACATCAGGACACACTGTTTCATTTCTTTTGCAATAAAAACATCTTCCATAAATACAAGTTGAACCACTTTCTGTAAGCATATAACAAAATATCTTTCGTTGTTAAAGAGTAATTAAAAGTAATAAATAATTGAGATAAAGTGCTGATATTATTTCTTATGAATTTCCAAATAGAAGAAACATTTTGTTCATTCTCTACTATCGAAAAATATTTAAAAAGTGATCTTTTCTACAATTACTATTAACAGTCAAAATATTACCATTTTTTACCATAGTTTTACTTAATCCTAATGTTGCCTTTGGCAATACATCTCTTTCAATGTGAATCTTTCTTATAGCAGAAGGTGCAATCCATTTGAAGTTCAACACCATTGCTAAGTAGTAAGCAAACACTTCAGAGTTATGTCGATCATAACCAGCATATATTTTGCCTTTTATTACATTATCTAGTTCATATCTCTTTGGCTTAAAGTATAGTTTTTGTTTACCCTAGAAACAAAATTAAGAATTTCAAGTTATGATTCCTAAAAAATAAATAACACTATTTAGTAAATTAAAAATGCAATCAAGATTTTTTACACCTCCATTTAATATGAGACCTTCTGTAACCTAAATGCCTGACAACATTATACAAATGAGGTGTCAAAGACTAAGAGGGGGTAGACAGTCAACCTGTCTTGACTTGGTTTATTAATTAGAATAGAACTCAGAAAAATGGCTATAATATTAAGCAACCATTTACTTTCAGTAGCTAAAAAAATTCTCATTTTGCTATTAATATTCATTACCTCTAACAATAGTAATAGTTTCAGCTGTGTTCCTTTGGGTGCATTATCAACCAGGGCTATCTGTGAGTTTTGTATTGCATGCAGGATGTGACCCGGTGCTCCATTTGTATGTGGGAATAAAGACTCATCACTGACCCACTGTAATTAAATAATTAAATTAAAAATTACATTCAAAATTCAATGTTTAAAAACTATCACTAAATTGCTTACCTTTTCAGTTTCATACAAAACATCTTTTGAATTTGAGTCCGCACTAGAGTTAAACAGGCTTATAAGGTATTTCTGTTTTTCTATAAATTTAGGATTCCTTGTTTTGTATTGATTAGGTAAATAGTTAAAATATGTAAATATATCTTTAAATACACTTGGTCCTAAATCTAATTTAACATTAGGTACCGTATATGGTGAGGGCTTTTTTCCTGTTGTATTTAAGGCGTAAAAAAAGTAAAGATTAAGGCCTACAAGTAGAAGAAGAAACATTGAAAATGCAAAGGCATAGTTTAATGACATAATTTTCCTTTACACTGATTATTTTCATCATATATGCGACAAGAATAGAAAATGATGGCGTCTTCTTATTTGGATTTAAACGCATCACAGCTTAGGTTCACATAAGCCATAAGCTTGCTTATACATTGAGTAATTTATGAATACAGTCGAATCAACTATAATATGGTAAAAGTTAATTCATATATATTCGTCGATATATATATAGGCTCAAAGGTTAGAAAATAACGTTGAGAGCCAAATCAATGAAATTGGTAACATATGATCTATTACTTAAGGGAATCTATTGAATTAAAATTAAATTGACATGACATTTCGGCAAATCTCTATTTCTATTTTGACAAAAGTGTCAATTTTTGACATTGACGTTTGATACTAAACAGATTTTTTAATATCTTCACGGCACGTTTACGAGACCCTTAAGCCAAAGAAAATTACAACTACTTGTAAAAAAATATTTTTATTGCGTTGTATTCACAACTCAAGCCAATCAATATGAAGTGAATACATGATAAAGGTAGCCTAATAATTGTTAATTAAAACGACAATAATAGGTTGTTTTTGATTATTTATATAAATAATAATATTCGTTCAATTTTTACATGTATTTTATCACATAAATCAAACATTAACTTAGGTATTAAATATTCATATTATAAACTACAGCATTGCTTTTATTTTAGTGCTTCTTAACCAGTGTTACATTTGTTCCAAATAGTGTAAAGTTAGAGGTTTAACAGCGCCTACCTTATTATTCACATTTTCTCACCAGTCGACTCTATGATACACATTAATGGATAGGATAGTAGCCTCATACTTTTAACTATTTAATTATTTTCCATCTTCTTACCTATAAAACGGGTTATTCAAAAACAAAACGTATCCTACAACAGTATTACGTGATTTCCGATTTCCGTAACCTCGTACAAAACATTTGTGACGACAATGAGACGCCTCAAGCATTTTGAGTGAAAACTTATTCCTATGTAGAGATTTAGTTACAGAACATCTACTAACTGCTTATAATTATTTTTTTTATTTATTGACAAAACCTTACATTAACAGTAGTTTAAGAGCATCATAAAGATACGTTGAAAGGATAGCCGAGTTTGTTTCGTATATGGCTATCGGCAATCCTCCCGTTGGTGGGGAATGTGTGAAGATATCCGATGTACTGCGGGGGCAATCCAGCTTCATATGCTCCTAGAATCATCACCTGAGAACAGAACAGAAGAAGTCAAAGTTTAAAATAAAGCTGGAATGTGCAAACTTCTGTTACTAGCAATCCACCTCTTAAAAAAAGTTCGATAATCACGTTGCTCGGATTAACTTGTAAGTATGAATTAAGTAATTTCTTACCTGTAAGTACGTGTTTGACGGCCTCCGGGCCGGTGGAAGTGTTTCACCTTCGCTCAGTTTGGGAAGAAGAATTATTTCTCTGTAGGTTCTTGCAATGAGATCTCTTCCTTGAGGCGTGGTGACGGTAACATTTATTGGGACATACCACCTTAGGTGTACACCTTCTTGCCTTAAATTTAACCTATTTTTTAGTTCATATCAAAAATCTTTTAGGAAAGTAAGAAAAAATAGAGTAAAAAAGAATGGAAAAGTGAAACGACTAGAATTAGATCCCTTAGCATTCCCATACGATAGCTTACAAATTCTTACTGTAAAAATTTGTCCCCTCTTCCTAAGGTGGTGGTGGTACGTACTTTACCAGGAGAATTAAAATATGAAATAACATCAGGATAACACAATCATATAAGATATATTGCTGTTTGTATTGTAAGGGTTATTTAAGATCAAATAGTGTCATTTAAAGTGAGGATGAACTGAACACAATTTTATGTATTATGGGACGGAGCGCATCTTTTCGCGAGCTTTTCACCTTTCACGGTGGTGTCATATCACAGCCGCACAGACATGCTTTTTCAGCTAACCATGAGGCTTCATAAAGTTTGATTCTTGCAGTACTACATAGTTAGTTTTTTTGCTTTTTGCAGTGCTTAGCTATCTTGGCGTTGAGTGGCCTTACGCTTACGCTACTACTGTGTGGAATGATTGAATTCTCAAACAAATTGAATTTCTTCACAGACATATGTGGGTCATTATGCTTTCCTTCGCCGTAAGAATGTCTGATAAATATACAAATGATTTTCGATTAATTTCGTATAATCGATAAACACAATGGTACTTGGCGGGGATCGAACCCCATTGTAGATTACAAGTCGGGTGTGTTTTCACCGACAGTATTTGTGTAAGTAGACTTAACGTAGGTGTCTATTATTGAAATAAGTACTTACTCATCAAGGCGATACATCTGCTTCCTCTCTATGATCCAGACGGCGCCCCACACGGAGCTGCCGGGGTCGGTGACTATGGTGGCCGCGGCGCCGCGCCATGACGGCACGTACAGGTTGAAATCCAATCTGTAACCCTGACATCACGAATAGTCTTATGGTGTATCAATATTTCACCAAAGCGCTGTACCCGAACAGTTGGTCAATCAAAGTTTATTCTTCCTGTTATGCCCTAAACTAACACATTTTGGTCGAGCCTCTAAAATCTTACATTAAATGTTTTGAATTGACTGGTGTATTGCGCCTGATGTCTAAAAACGTGCTTAGCAGCAGTATCGTATCGATTTGCTACGAAATACTTTGAAATATAATACTTCTCAAGTAATGTTCGATTGTTCACATTTTGTTCAATTTTATGTCAATTAAAATATTAATATATAAAAGATATAAAAGATATAAAAGGTATAAAAATAAATAAAAGATACACAAATCAATTTTGTTACCTTTAACACAGCCGGGGAATAAAATTCTGCAGTAGGATTTCTTAAATGTATTCTTCTGTCCAGCATATTACTTCCGTATGCGAAATAATAAAAAGTATGAGGGTTCGCTTGTCCATAACAGTGGCAATACGAGATAACACTAAGGAGTATGTCAATTAGCAAATACATCGCGACCGTTCCGTCTCTCATCTAAGCGTGAACTAAGCAAATCCCATCGGCTGCACACTTACCTAACGATTATAATTTATAACAAAACAGTAAATATTAACACGATGTTTTATAAACAATGGTTATAGTATTCGAATATAATAGTAGTCAATATTTATCACAGCTGATATTCGGGGAGGTGTATCTTGAGGTTATGATTGTGCACACCAGTGGGTATTGTATTTTGTGCAACGTAAGCCACACACTCACGATGTTACGCATTATTTGCTTTTGTCTTTACCATCAATGGAATTATAACTCACAAAGGTTTACTTTTTCTAAAGCCGTCAATTGTTTATGATCCAGGCATTAGGTCGACTCATTTGATCTCAATGAGTGGAAAAGTATTATTTTTTTATAGCATTTTTATATTATAAGAAGGTAAACAAACTAGCGTCTACTTAAATTCGCCGAATAGCAAAGCCACCGTTGTGCATAGATATCCGCAATTACAGATGCGTTACCTACCCTTAGTCGACAAAAGTGGAGACGCCCAGAAAGATAATTTTCATCCTTTCCTTATAATAGAGAAGACAAGGGATTAAAATTAGGCCTCGTAGCCGATTAGATGTTTTAAGTAAGGGCTAGATCAGTGTAAGCCGCTTGTCGAATGTACCATCGTAATACGTGCGATATCGTTATTGTCTAATGTCTGTTTTGTTATCAAGTAAAATATTTTGGCAACATTGTCCACGAGATGTTAATTTTATTATGAGTCATTGTCAAAGATCGTCCCTAGGTGACTCGTCGTATGTATTTAAAAACATACATATAATAGTTTGTTTAAAATAAAATCAGAATAATACTACACAAGCATTAGTTCAAGTATATGGATGTATGTGTCATGTATTTGTTATTTATGCACATTATAATATACCCATTATTTTTTTTTTTCACAAGTATAGATCAGTAGCACTAGTGTCAGTCGTACTGAACGCGTGACCCATACATCAGATATAAGCTACACTTAAATAGAGTAAAGTGCACATCAGCAAGACATAGATGAGATTTGTATTGCAGATTCGAATCCAAAATAAAAAAGTGGACCTGTGATTTGTGAACAATTTGGATTTGTAAGTAAGAAACATTTATAAAAATACAATTCACCTTATTGTTATAGGTTTATCAGGACATTGACAAACGTATATTTGTCTAATAAAATTTAAAAGTAAGTAAAAAAATATTTACATTTATATCCAGGTGGTATAGTGTGTTTTCTTGTGCATTAAGTCAAAGTGAGTGTACCTATAGCTACATTGATGTGAGTCATGTTTGTTTGCGAAGATGTCTCGTCGCTCGACGAGTCTACGAGGCTGCTAGGCTGCTGTACCGGCCTGCGAGGAGAGACGAGGGGATGTTTGTCGCCGATACTAACGCGATTACGCCCAATCAGCTCCGTTGCCGCCCTAATTGGACGCACCCCGCGCGAGGGCGGACGCTTTTTTAACAGCTTGCGCAAACATTCCACTCTCCTCACAACTGTCTGGAAGGACTCTAACAATTCAAAGTACATTTCGTTTGATGAGAATATTAGTAACAGTGTAGACAAGACAGTTTATCTTTTTCTTTTTTTAACTAAACAATAACAAAGTTGCTTAAGTTTTTTAACTACTAAAACACACGCCTATGATGCATTTTCAGACTATCTAGGATTTATAATTTTGTTCTTAATAGGATATGAAATCTAAATAGATAGAAGGACAGACGAACGACAATGAAATAAAAAAATAATTTGAATCTCTGAAATGATAGTGGCATGTGTTGAATAAAGTGAGATATTATCACAAACTCACCCTCGTTGTATATTTAGCGGCGTGTTAGCGTACGAGATTTGATTATTAACAATGCAATAGGGCCGACGGGGCGGCGGGGCGGCGGGGCGGCGGGGCAGCGGGGCAGCGGGGCGGCGCGGGCCATCAATCAGGCTACCAAATGTAGAAACAATTCCACCGCCGATCGTGTTGTGATTAATGTGCAGTGTTCTTCGCCGGGCATGATCATTGTGCATCAAACAATCATCATATAAATTACTAAAATTCTATTTCTTAAAATTAAATTCAACATTACTACCAGGTCGCGAGACAAGCAGAAAACTATCTTTTTTCGAAAGGAGGTTAATACATCAATGACTTGAGACAGCGAAGACTATTATTAATAAATCAAAGAAAGAAGAAAAACCTTAAAAAGTACGTAAATAAGTACGCTTGTAATTTCTGGACTGAATAATATCCCTAAGTTATAAACCAAATTAATTTAGTGTACAAACTTAGGATGTGTACTGAGTTGGTATTTGATGACAGATTTAAATACAATTTACGTTCATAATATTTAATTACTTAGAAATAAAATAAATTACACAGCTATAAACACGGCGAGTTTTGTGAATAGTTAAGTGTATTAAACATGTGCTTTCTAATAATACGTACGTATTTACATCACTTAATTACTAAGATTTTAAACATTTTAAAAATTATACACAAACACATTGGTACATTCCTAATAGTAGTAGATATCAAGTTTCTTTGACGTCTCCGTTCTTTCGATATTTCCACACTTATCACAGTTATTTCATTTACATAATATACTTTCACAAATTAATTTTATGTATTTGGTCGAATTTGTTCAGTTTTTAATTAGTATTAGAATTAATATCTCGTATACGTACATAGTTAACATTCTAAATATGTCTCAGAACTAAATCCGCGTATCAATAGTTTCTGCTGATGAATCTATTACAATTACAAATAATTGTGAATTATTACTTATGTTCATATTATTGATATTACAATGATTCTATAAATGACCAATCGCAACTTTAAATATGGTTAATGGAAATACATATTAGACATTCGTTGAAGTTAATTAAATTCTTTGAATTACATTTTGCATTTACGTAGTCAGAAGAAACATTTAGGCAATTTAGAGGTTACTAATCAAATCAATTATTCACAAATTAAATTAATTTTTATCTCAATTTCCATTTGTGATGTACAGTTCCCATAAACTAGATATTGAATGTGTTAGGAAGAAAAAAAACATTTACGAAATGACCGGCCCTCACACGGACTAACACATACAGGGCCGTACATACGATAGGCAGGAAAAGGTTGTAGTTTTAGTCTTTAGTTTAGTCCGATTATAGTAGTTAGAACACTAATAGTGGGTCGCGCTACGCGTCTGCTGGTGTGGAGGCGGACGGCAGTGGTGCCGCGTGTGGAGTGCGCGCGGGCGGCGAGGGCGCGCTGGAGGCCGCGAGCGCCGCGGCATGCCGGCGCGCCTTCAGCCGGAGGTCGGCGATGGAGGAAGAGCGACAGCGCGCCGCCAGTGCCGCCAGACCCGCGTAAGGAGGACAAAGAGCCGCCGCCGCCGCCGCAGCAGCGCTCGCGTACTGATGTCATACATTACACACAATTTAATAAAGGCAAGTGCCACACAGGTGTCTGCCTTTCTATGCACTCTGCTGGCTTAGAATGTTTGTACCTGATGGGCGGCAGCGGATAATATCGCAGAGTCGAATGGAGCGAAGGCGGCGGGCGGCGCGGGGTGCGGTGCAAGGGGCAGCTGCGGGGGCTGCGGTCGCGGCACCCCGGACAGCCTTGGCACCGACACGTACGGCGCCACGCGGCACGGCTCCAGCGGGGTCCCGCCGCCACTCACGACAAGACCTGCGTATGTTGATAACTTTAAAGAGTAGAGCATTTCTATGCTTTACTTTCTAGTAAAAGAGTTTAACAAAGCCAAGAGTCTTAAAAGTATTGTTAATATGGTAATAATCAAAAAACACATTTAAATTATTGTTAAAACGAAATCCAGAATAGAAGATAGCAGATTGTGGTATGCAATAAATTACGTCTCCGACGCGACGCTTAGTCGACATCGCATTGATCCGAAGCGATCGGAAACAAACGAGCGGTCTGTCGCGGGAAAATCCCGCGGGATTTCTTCCCGAACGGCACTTAATTAAATTGATATTTAAGTAAAGCATAATTTGCTCGTAAATTAAGAGAGAACCGTTGTTTATAGCCCACCCGTTGGGTGAAGTGGGCAATTAATAAATTAACGCGAATCTACCCGACTTAAGGTGTTCAGGAGTTTCGTCGGAAGGATTCATTAATTTAATTATATACTCACCTTGGACCTCAGTTTTCAATTAGACGTAACAATGAACGGGTGGAGTTTACAAATTACATTTTAATTATACTTTGATCACATTGATGCTGAGAAAATGTAAACTTGAGGTACTTTAATCAAAACAGGTGTTACTATAGTAATTTTAGATAGCTTTCAATAAAAAAAAACTTCAATGAAAATAATGCACTTTGCTTGGTTATAATTAATTTCACATTTTAATTACATTAAAATTAATGACTGTTTGTTTAATTTTTAATGCCATTGTTTCGATAATTTGGCAACAAACAACGTGTAGATGTAGTTAGTCGTAGCACATGCCTACGAAAAGCGCGTAGCTGCGTAGCTAAGCGTGTGTCGGGAAAGGCGGGCGGGCGCGACGCTCCCGTAAATCAAACCGGCTCCGGTCGCCCGTCGGCATTATCAAAATGGATGCCCTTACTCGTATGAGTTATTTCCATATTTGACACTGAATTACTTTCGAGAAGTGCCGACATAAATACGGCGCGTGCGTCCGGCGCCCCGCCCTTCGCCCCTCGCCCTGCGCTCTGCGGCCTTCGTGCATTTATTTGATTAACTTCGAGTTGTTTAATTTAATCGAATTAGAAGGTAAGCCGTCGCGGGAGCTCTTTTACTCTCTCGCTTACTCTCGCTCGTTTTAAAGTGCGTCAAACATCTTTACAGCGGTTTCTGCACAATAAAACATCGCCACCCTCGCGCAGTGCAAATAACTTTACAATTTCATGAACAGGGGAACAATTAGGCGTCGGTGTATTCTTTTATTTTTATATTTCACGGCGGCTGTTATTGTTTTTGTAACGGGCTTTTACGCGGCGCGCGGCGAGGTTTCAGAGATTCATATCTTCGTTAAGAATGAATTCTTAATTTAATGAAGATACAACGCTCGCCTTTTATGATTTGTTAGGACAGAAACAAATGTTAATTGGGCTTTTGTATTTTTGCTAGCTTTTTATATTGTAGCAAATAGGATCTTTGCATAATTACTATTATGTTATGATTGAAATATGGATTGGTTACACATGTTATTTAATAGTACTCGTTTAATAATATAGAAAATCGCTATTGCTAATAAAATATTCAATTCCTGCTACTTATTATAATATTTTATCAAATCAAGTATTAGCATGAAAACAGAACAGCATCTGACTCGTAAAGTTGAAAAGTTTGTCGTATTCCCAGAACAGGTTGTTTGTTTGATCTGTGATTGCCTAGATAATGAGAAGAAGTTAACCCCATCAGAGCAAAGTGCTAAGTAACACGAAGGTAAATAAAATGACTTATAATAGATATCAATGACAAAGCACGAAGCGATCGCGAGAATCGATAACAGCCCGCGAATCTCGTCGCTTCCCTTAAAGGGGCAAACATAACAAATAACCGTTTCATTTCACTTTACATGATTGTTCTCATGTTAGCCGGGCGGTGCGGGGCGGAGGGGGGAGGGGCACGTAAGTTAATAAGACATTTAGCAGGGGACGGCGGGATTGCGTCCGAATGGCTCCCGCGGGGAATCATTTTATTCGATTCCGGCGAGCGGCTTTTTTCCGCTTTACGCTCCGTTTAGCGGTTATTCAATGTTCTTACAATCACGGGATAGTGCGCGCCCGCGGAGCCACTGCGCTCCCTGTCATCTCTGCTTTATACAACTGACGAGATGAACGCCGACGGCCTTTACCGCATCAAGTATCATCATTTATATCGCGTCCCACGACATTAGTGTTAATATGTATGTGAAGCTACTTTTCAAAATTATTATTTAGGTTTGATCTTAAATCGATTGAACTCTAAATTACTTGCTAGTTGTGTTGACAACAGAAGTAAGACTAACTTGTGTACCTTGTTTTAAAATTGATGCAATTCAATGCAGTACGATAGAGCAATGGACAGTTATAATTTGTAGGATCGTATTTCGGGGTTAAAAGGGTTGACCCTTCTATTATACATTTTATAGACTAGATTCAACAAATTAGTTTTTTTGCCACGTGCTGAATAATTGAAGATTTTCAATGTTTAATGGATATGTTTTTATATTGACCACTATGTTACAAATGCTGATCACGCCGTGTTCGGTGTAACGTAAGTGCGTTGTGCAATTTGTCGGATTTATCGGCCCACGTGTACCGACTCCCGCGTTTTTTACCGTCTCTCGCGGATTGCCTCGGCCTCCGCCCGCCATTTTAATTATTCATCCTCGTGAGTTATGGTCGAATTAAAAAACTGTTAGAGTCGGACCGGCGCCGTCGGGAGCTCTAATCGAGTTACATGGAATGATGTAGAATACTTAATGTGCTTTCGCTGCACTTATTTTTGAACTTTCGACCTTAGTTGCTTTGATTTTTTGTTATTCTTTAGTAATCCCGGGAATTAGATAATCTATGGCAGAATAGTTACAAATTTTACAACTACAAACGGCACCAAACACATTCAAACTATGTTTCTAATAAAAAGTACTCTTACTTACTAATATTTAACCATTTAAAAAAAAAAAACTGAAATAGCGTTTAAAAAGTAAGTTCAGCTTTTCGATAGTGCTTGCAAAAAGATTGAAAAATTATATCAATTGAATAAAATTAATATTAAAAATGATTGTGCACCAACCTTTGTGCATTTGGCTCTCGTGTTTCCGACATTTGGCGCGTCTGTTTTGAAACCACACCTGCGAACAGATACTAATTAGTATTAAATCAAACACGTCGCGCCATCGCACTAGTTGCGGTTCATTTCAATCAGCTAAATCGATAACACTAACATATGGTGAAACTGTATCCCTAACGGAGATGTAACCGTGTTCGTACTAACATTTTTGTTGAAATGTAAATTGACAAACTGTACTAAATTGTGTACTGACATAAACTGTGAACATATCAATTTTTACAGACAAGATTAACTTATATTGATTTGAACTTGATTATTATATATAAAAATAAATGAGCGTGTCTGTACGTACTTAGTACAGTGTAATCGCGTTACTTTTCCCGACACGTACGGTGAGCGTACAATGTACACATTACACAGTAGGTAGGACCGCGTGCAGGCAGCGTCGGACAAACACTGGTAACCGCATTAGTGCGGAGGGCACGTCATGCTGATTGCACTCCACAGGCAAAAGCTACGACGTCGCCTCCGTGCCCATTTGAATATTAAATTTACCTAATGATTGTACCTAGTGTGTACACTGTACAGGGACAAACAAAAATATTTATATCTATATAGTAACAAAATTTATTATACGAGAAATATAAATATCTAATAAATACCTAAATCTGTACAATTTCTGTTAAAAAAATCTGTTTTTACCTTAAAATTCTGATATTATTATACAATTAACAAACATTACATTTAAAAAAATAACACCATATTTATCATTAATAGATAACAGTTATCGTAGACAAGCTTTCGCTCGCAACTATGTCCGTTAGTAATTAAAAAAAAAAAGTAAGTTGTCTATGTATTCATCCAGGCTATCCTCTACATCTATGGCAAATTTCATCGAGACCCGTTCAACAGTATAGGCTACAAACTTTAATAAACTTTTACAAACTTTAACAAACATCCATCCATCCATCTGTCCATCAAAATTTTCGCAATTATAAAATTAGTAAGATAAAAATAAGAAGTTTGTTAAGTATTTGATTGGTACAGCGGCTACGATATGATACATACATTGCTTGTAGAGACCGATACGCTAGCACTAACTAGGGGCGAATTCATTAGCTCTGATTACATTAGACAATCAGACTAAACAAACATGTACACACCACCCCGTGTTATACCCTATAATCCGTGAATAATTTAATCTATTTTAAACATATTAAATGCAAATGTTTTTTAATACATGAAATTTGATAATTACATTAAAATATGAAAATAATAATTTGTCTCAAATTAAAAATTAAGCGCAAATAGCTTAATGGTTTGGGGTAAAATGTACGTTACGTATTTTAACATTTTGAATGTGCTAATGATAAATTGAATTCCAAAAGATCTGAACGTTTAAATAAATACTATTCTGGACTTGACAGTAGTGAAGAAATACAACACGAGGGTCAAGTGGCTTTTATTTTTATGTGTCGCTTTCTGGGGAACAAACCCCTACTACTGGACACTTACGTATATCGCTTAACGCCGATCGGGCACTAATCTCGATATATGGCCGTTAAAGTGGCACTTGTTGGATACTCGCAGATAATTACTTGCATTAGTAATGTACGGGGTTCGAGACGGTAAACGGGTGCACATTACAAGGGCACAAGAGCCGCCCTAATTAATATCGCACATGATCATTGTCAAAAAGCATCCCGGTCCAAATAAGGTGACTATTTTACATTACTTAATCTTAACCCTTAATTTGTCCAGTGTCCAGTGTGATGAACAACTAATTTAAAAAAATCTACTGAACTGGTTTAGAGATAAATAAGTGAGATTTAGATTTTAGTGTGTTGGTAACATATAATATCTTTTTGCAACAAAAAACTCCGTCGAATTAGGGGTTAATCTGGCACTAATGAACAAAACATATATTAAACTAAAATTTAATTTGTCGACATTTCTTAAAATCGTATAATCTAAAAGTAAAAAGTATTTATGTCCTTTACACACTTTTTAAAAAAATGGTGTTTAAACATAAACTGAAAATAGTTTGGTTTTATAATGTTTGAAAGTAATCGTAACTGCGTGTGGAAAACAAAGTTCAGCTGACACATGAAAACCGGTTGCCAGCTCATCATACCTGTACCCTAGCTTCGCTAAGCCCCAGGCGTTGGCTGAGCTCCTCACGCATGAAGGCGTCAGGATAGTGCGTCTCATCAAACAGTCGCTCCAGTTCCGCGAGCTGCTCCAACGTGAAGTTGGTGCGTGACCGCCGCTGTTTGCCGCCGCCACACCCGCCGCTGACTGACCCATTGGGAGACTTGTCCGTGTGGTCTGGTTAATACCATGCAGTCAATAAAGTATATTTTAAAAAATAGCACAGATTTATTGACAAGCTTCTAACTGTAGTTGACGTAAGTAGTTAAAAAAGTAAATATAAGATATCCTATGAAGTTATTGAATTTTATTATAATTGGAATTGGTAATCTCAATACAATTATGAAGTTGTTATATCTACATCCTTGATCTTAACCGTTGTTTATAATAAAATCTTTACATAAATAAGTTAAAATAAAGAACATACAAAGATTGATGGAGACGTAGCATAAGCTATCTTAAAATCAGTGTTAATTCTTATATGTTAAACCGATCCCTCGGGGAATGCGCCCCGTCTAACGCCGTCGATACGTTTAACAGTGTCGTTTGAAGCAATTTAGCAAATTGGGAAGCTCTCCTTTTTATACGGCAATTATGTAAATGGAGGGATTATCCAACTGTAGGCGGCGTTCCCCCTCCCCCGGTCTCTCCCCTTTCGCCCCCGGGGGCATCCCAACTTCTTAAACGGTTAAGACCTGAGAACCGGTGATTAATTATCAAACGATGCACAGAATACTCCCATTAAAAGAGCTGTGATTTATTTCATTGAGATGTCTTTCTGGTTATCCATTAAATGGTATTCTCGTAGCTCCTTCACTGTAGCGCTTAAACTCAATTAATTTACCTAAACTAATGACTGGAAGATTGATATGTTTCGTTCCTGCTTTATCGAGTAGTAGCGTACTGTTGATAATTTGAAGTAAATTACGGTAATTAATAAACGATCAATACTGAATTAGTGAAGTTAAAGTGTCGAAAAAGAAAAATGCTTGGTTAATTTTCGATAACATGAATATATAGAAAAATTAGTAGAAATTACGAGTTTTGAAGTAGCATGAGAATCGAATGTTAGTTACTTGTAGTTTTGCTTTAATAGATGAAACATTTTTAATTACCAGTTTTGTGTGTACAATAAGTTACTACACAACTTATTGTAAACTTAAATTAAAAGAAGTTAACAACGATTATCGCTTCGGCTTATTCTTTCTTTACTGCTTACAAATAAGTAGCCATTCTATATTTTGAAAATTATAGTAAAAAATGTAAAACGTGTGGTTTACAACAATGTTGAGTTTTACTTTAATTGAACTGAAAATTATGAGTGCAAAATATAAGCATTAAGCTAATGCTTAGAAAACGAACCAAATTATAGGTAAGGTTCAGTGTTACCACGAGATAATGTTATTTTTCGTTTAAATTGGGTCTAAGAAATAAGAGGATTATTATTCTTAACAACCAAACCGCTTTAATGATATTTTATTATATTTATAACAAAACTGAAGCGAGCCATAAAGCGACGGGTTCCCTGTGATTAACTATGTAAGTATGTATATAAATATTTTGGTGGACTGTCAACGTTTTAATTATGATGATCATAGTGTTAATCTCATGATAATACAATGTTACATATGAAAGTAGTTTTGTATAAACATTTTGTCACGTTACTCAATTAATATGTAATGTCTGGTGATGGCAACATAGCGCTAGGGATGACAAAAAGGAGTAAAGTTATATTCGTACCGTGCCTAGCGTCGTCATCGTCATCGGTTTCCTTCTTGCAGGTCCTAAGGGGCAGCGGGGAGATGAGCCAGTTCCGTGGTCGCTTAGCTGGCGGCGGCTTTTCCTCGAGCGCGGTGATGTCCACCTCCTCGTCGGCGTCGGGCTCCCCGGGTTCCGGCGGCGGCGTCGGCGCCGCACCGCCTTCCAACGACTTGCTCACGAAGTCCGCCAGCCGCTCCATCACCATTACTGCCCCGAGCACGCGTCACCGCGCGCGGCCATCACTCGCCACGCTCTAAAGACCGCACCGTAGCGAGGGCGGGCCTCACGCCTACACATCGTTAACTTAAACCCCTACAGACGACCTTCAACTTTAAATTGTACACAGTTTGGCTTCAAAATTGTAGGGACTACGCACAAAGGCGGGCAAAGCCCCCGCCCAAGCATCGCGCAGGCGCCCGCCCTGCGCCCGCCTTGCGCGCGGCTCGCGCCCGCCACAAACACCGCCGGCGGCGAATAACATACGCCTACATTATCGTTATATTGCAAATGAATTTTTAACAATTTTCTCTGATGTTAGGTGCGTAAAGAAGTGTTGATACAAAAATATCGTAAAAATTTGAATAATTACGTTAATCATGTAAGATATTGACAAATTTGGTTCGCACATCTCTATTTAATATCAAGCACATGAACAATTTTGTGTTTTTGTGCACTTGTGGTTTTATGAATGTTCGAATATATTACGTATTGCTAAAATATTTTCAAAGATTCCATTAAGTGCTGTGTTAGTTGAAGGAAGGACTGAAGAAGAAGTGAGTAAGTGCGTAAATTATTTAATTTGACTTGTCATAAAGTGGATTAATAAACACAATGTATATGTTTAAGATAATCCATTGTTACCCTTTTACGACAGAAAGGTACCTGAGTAAAAATTTTCACAACAAACAAATCCAATTCATAATTCGTACATGAATTTAAAATATATTTATATATAAAAATTCTTACAAATTGCTTGTATAAGATTATAAAAAAATAAACATTCAAAAATCAAGTTATATGATAGCAGCAGTAACACCAAAGCCGAGTCTAAATTTGTCATTAGGATGGTTTAGGAGTGCGGAAATAGCGCAGGCTAGCTTCGCCCGTTGGCCTCCGAGAGCCCGATGTAGCGTAGCTCCCACTAGACCGTCCGAGTCCACAGAAGCACGAACTGTCCAGTCTTCTGCCCGCCATTCGTACGCTAGTGTAGCCACAGACTTACGGATAGTAAAACCGACCTGTAGAACAATTCATATAAAGCATATGAGAATATATCTGTGCCTGATTAATTATGGGAAACGTGAGTATCTAAAACGATTTCGCAATCAAGCCATCCTAACTCAAATAAACCCATCTTTTTTAAATATGTTATACTGTTACTTACAAATGTGACTTTGTTTTTGTTGGTTTCCATTCATGTTGTATGATTGTGATTAAACTAATAAGCATGTGGTTTGAATGCATTGATAATCAGTGTCCGCTGCAACTCTTTGTAACAAATTTCACCCGTACGTAAATTGGATTATGAATGAGACGAATTCAAACTTTAAACACGTACAAATTACAAATATGAAACAAAAACAATACTGAAAGCTCGCATTGGAGCTTATTGTTTGCGACAGCACAGAGCATGTTAGACAAAACATAAACAAAATTTAGTAAATGTTGTATGATTGCACGACTATTGTCAACCTTCAGAATTAATTAATTTTTCCCCCGTAAACATTAAGTAGCGTTAGAATATTATAACTACAAAGTCTATAAGGCATTGCATATTACAGAGGGAGCAAAGCACATTACCTCTAGCATAGCCGCAGCGGTGAGGTGCGGTCGCAACACCCGCGCGTAGCAAAGGTCGAGTCCTCGGCTGCCGAGCGTGGCGCTGACGGAGTGCTCCTCGCCGGCCCAGCGCGCCGCTGCGGACGTCGCGGTCAGCTCTGGCGCGCGTCCTCGACCAACCACCTCCGCACCCAGCGATATACGTTCTGTTACTGCCTGCAGGGTTTAGGATAAACACTAAGGAACAGGAACAATAATAGAAATTAAATAATTAGAAATTCTATTATTATATTATACTTTTCTGAATAGCTGTAATAAAAATATACAACAGAGATATAAAAATATAGAATATAAAATAGAATTAAATAACTAATATTTCGAAATAGCATGATTTACAAACCTGTAAGAAATGTATTGCAATAAATTCTCTATTTACAGCAATGACAGAAGCAGTAAAGCTGTTAAAATAAGCATCCACAATACTTTCGAAGCTGTCGAATTTTCCGTTAGCAATTTGTGCAACAACAGTGGCTCGAGTGGCCTGCGTAGGACTCACGCGAAACTCGCAACTCATCTGACCACCAGGTGCCGCTTCCATCACGAAATATGGCAAACCAGTGGGTTTTTCTTTGTCCAAGTACGATAATAGGACCTTGTAACCTCCAGGAGAAACTGAGCTAAATGACAAAGAATGCCCAAAAATCCAATTACTAGCGGAACTCTGTTTGACCGAGACGCAAGCGCCTTCGAAGCATTGTGGCAATCTATATCGAGCGGCATTATGTAAATGTCGGAGTAGTCCAGGATTAATAGCGCCAGCAGACAAATAGTTGGAACTTTTTTCGGTTTCTCTGTTTTCACTTCTAGAACCTGTGACGCCAGCTCCGGTCTTACCGCGATCGCTGACAGTACTCGCTGACGGTTTCGTAGGATTACAAGAGCAATCAGACAAAGCTGGAGCATCACCTCCTCCTCGCTTTCCTGTATTTTTTTTTGGAGGACATGGATATGAATTTGAACTTTTGGCATAAAGCGTTTCAAAAAAGGTTATTTTAAAAAGATTTGATAGTAACCATGAGGTGTTATCCATTACTAAATTAAATATATAAAGTAAAAAAAATATAAAAGTTTATTGAAAATGTTACTATGGTTATGTCCTAAATGACAAACCAAGACTTCACATTTTATCAAAAATAATTTTTCCATAGATCATTTAATTTATGATTTGTTTATTCTATGTAATGTGAACATGACATTTATTTTGACACTGACATTAATAAACTTAATGACGAAGTTTATACGTCATTCGTACGTCACTGAGGCGCTGAGCAAGGGGTTTTTCTCTTTTTAAATATACATTTATAAAATTTCGCGTAATTCTATAAAATTTTACCATGGCCGCTATAGGCGCAAAATTTTTTGAGATCTTTCGTAATTTGAAATCTGATGCAGTGCCCCGACCTCCGCGACCCGAAGCTGAAGAAGTTTTCAGTGATAATGATAACAGAGAGAACGAAAACGAATTTAATGGTAATGGAGAACATGAAGACATCGATGCTGATGTACGGAAAAAAGAAAAGAAAAAGACAGCATTCAACAACAATTTCTTTAAACCTAGTAAAAAAAAGAAGAGCACATTTGGATCGCCCCCAAAGGAGGACAAAGAACATAAACACAGTAACAACAACGTTAATGTTCAAGGTTTGTTTCTAAGTTTTACAGTCTTTTTATATTTTACTACTGCTAATAAAATAACAAAGTATGAAATCGAAACTTGGTATTTTAACAATTTAAAACCAAGCAATGGCAGTGACATTGAAATCATAATAAGTTTATTTTATTGTCAACAGCGACTGGAAATGTAATCAATATAGTGAATTCTCGAGATGTGCATTGGGGTAATGAAATTGTTTATTACATGGGTCCAACTAATGTTCAGCCAAAACAAGCCAAAGAAGATGAAGAATACATTGAAAAGAGTAACATTATCATGCTTCTTATGGAAGCAACAATTCAGGTAAGTCAAAATGAAAATTTTTGTGTAATAAGTTATAATTGTTCTACATTGTAGAAAAGAGGGGATTTAAAGTTTTTACACTATTTTTTCTCCTCAATTATGTTGTATGACTACATAATTTCTTATCAAAAAATACATGGCATTCTTCTCTTAGTACATTCTTATTTTTCAACATGATTTATCACATGACTGTAATGAAAGTCTTTTTTTCCTTATTAATTTTATGCAGTTTTACTTTATCATTTCAGCCCAATCACGATTATATAGATTACATATCAAAGAACCTTGGTAAAAACTGGCACAGTGTTTTTATAGCACTTGGATATAGCAAGAATAGAATTGAAACATTTGAGATAGACGAAGCTGGTAAAGGAATATCAGAGGTATGTTCGATTTTGTGTTATCAGTAATTAGTAATTACTAATTACTCATAGTTTTGCACATATTTTTCTAGTTTAAAAGACACTACAACTTCTAAATTTGAGTTAAATTGTGTTATAATCATGTTAAGGTATACAATCAAAAATAGATAATTAAAAACACTCTATGAGCGAGAGTTATTGTCTGGTCCTCATGGATAACTTCCATAAGTGAGAAAATATTGTGGTCCCTTAGACTCTTGCTTGTCCAGGTTCAACTATAAAAGTAACAAACCAAATAATGACATGAGTCAGATTATATTATCAATTATCCTTTTATCTATGTTGTAATTATATCTAGTTGATTAAAATTTAGATATCATTAAAGCTAAGAATATAACAAACAACAAAACATTGTAAATATTTGAAAAAAATATTCCCATTTTAGGTTCGTTATAAACTTCTATTGGATTGGGTACGAAATGATGATGATGGGACATTAGGGAAGCTTACAGCGCAACTCTGGGAAGAAGGAGAGAGGCAACTGGTAAAAGAGCTGGCCATCATGTACAAGAATAAGAAATAAACAACAACGGAATGAGCATTTAATAGTTAATTTAATAATAATTAAGAAAATGTGATGCTATACAATTTTTTAATAGACAATTATAGTCTATGATGTATCAGTCTGTGATTTAAGAAGAAAAACGTGAAACGTTTCAAAATTTCGCGTAGTAAAATTTTTTTTTAAACATTTTTGACATTAAATTTTAATACTATGTTACATACTAATATATTAAATGTTTATATCTATCTGTTTGAAATGGTTAACACATTTAATGCCATTGCTTTTATTGTATTGAATTGAAGTTGCAGGTGATTTGGTGCCTTTGAGGCAATTTTTAAATTCCATTCAATTGAACTAATGTTTTGAAAGAACTTAGTGTCTATTGACGTGTGGCCATATTTTACCATTTTATAGTGGTAATCATTTTTTTTTAATATTCGAAATGATTTCCAAAAATGTATGAAAAAGACATTTATGGTACAGGTAGCCGTTTCTGAAACGCTCAGGGTGTTGCAAATACTTAATAATTAACTTTTTTATAGATTTCTCTTTAAAAAAAACGTAATCGTTTTTGTTTCTTTATGTATGTATATTATATAATAGGATTTTTTTTATAGAGATTGTAATTATTAGCTGTGATTGTATATGGGGCCTATATTTAAGAAATATGAATAATTATTTTATATGTCGTTTTATCAAATTTTCTAGGTAATTATACCAATGCTATGTAATTTAGTTTAAATGTTTTATGTATTGGGGTTTATATACATGTCGATTCCATTACGACCTCGTGTAGTTCACCTGAATTTGGCATATTAGGTGAGATTAAAATGTATTACGAAGTAAAATAAAAAGAAACACAAATATTAAGACTGTATTGTAAAAAAATATATATTTGGCTATAAATTTAATAGCAGAATTATACAAATTAAAAATATAAATGGAAAAACAGGTCAAAGTTTCACATAAAATGCTGAAAATATATATTTTTTTAATTAAAGATATCTGATCATAGAACTGGATAACCCGGTATGATAAACGACAATGACAATAATCAAAAACATAGCATTAGGACTGTAGAGCTTTTAATAGATTAAGAATGTACAATATTAAAATGAACAATTACTGGTGTATATTAAAAAGTTATTTAAAAAAATATCTTTTAATTATATAAACCAATCCAGATACATTATCATGTAGTCTTCTGTACCTTACACAACCTTAAATACCAGTGCTACGAAAATACTGCTCGAATTAACAACGGGAGAAAAACCTAGTCCATTCAAAACTCGCGCCAAAATTTACGCTCGTGTATTCGGTACACTACAAACTACATTAATTATGCATCTTTGTGTTTGTGTTTAAAAACTTGATAACGTATTCACGAAATGAATGAGGTTATCTGAGAGCAATGAGACGTTTGCGGCAATACGTGTAGTGTGCACAGTTGTGAGTTGATACTGCGCCGAGATGCCCGTGCCTGATAGAACCGGATTGAAGATCGTTGACATCGACGTCAAGGACGTAAGGTTTCCTACGTCGCTGGGAGGACACGGTTCTGATGCTTTGGTAAACATATAATTTAAACTATCTTAGATTTTTACAGCTTATTAAAAAGTCTAATGAGAATTTGGTCCTGTTTGCTTGCTTTTGTATTTTTATTTTATATTATCTACTTACATGTAATTAGCATACGAATTTGTAAGTGACGTAACGAAATGTAAATATACTGTTTTCGGTATTTCAATATAAATTATGTCTGTGATAAATACCTACCAGTTATTGGTGTTTAAACATTTCTTTTACCAAACTACAGATTTCTGTGTTTAATTGTGAGTTTCTACTGTCAAAATACTCGTGCAAAAACATTTTCATCTCTGTATTATTGGAAAACAAAGATTACAGTATGTTTTAAAATAAGTTTTTCAGTAAATTACGATATTTCAGCACACCGATCCCAATTACTCGTGTGCTTACGTCACAATCACAACAGAGAAGGGCAACAAGGGCTATGGGTTGACGTTCACATGCGGAAGGGGCACCGAGGTGGTCGTCTACACTGTCAGGTCTTTAAAGAAGTTCATCCTGGGGAAGAATGCAGCGGATATATTCGCTGACTTCGCTGGCTTTTGGCGCGCCATTACAAATGACTCACAGATGAGATGGGTTCGTATTTAATATAAAAGATAAAAAGAAAAAAGATTTTGGTACATTTGGAACAATAATATCATTATTATTGTTCATTATTACTTTCTGTACTACCCTATGGAAGACTATTCTTCACAAAATTTTTAAATGGTTGGAATATAGAATTAGTATTTAGTTATAACTATTTGTAGATTGGACCAGAGAAGGGTGTAATCCACTTAGCGGTGGCAGCCATTTTGAACTCCCTATGGGACCTTTGGGCTAGGCTAGAAAACAAGCCTGTATGGAGATTGTTAGTGGAGATGGAACCTGAGGTATACTGTCCTAAATATTAAAAAAAACCTTAGTACGCCTTCTTTTGCTGGATTATATTTGAATAATAATATTTTGTAAATCCATACCTTGAGTTAGAAGGTAGTGTGAAATACCAGGGAATGGTTTAATTTTATTTAGAACTTGCGGCTTCATCCGCGTGAACAACCTTGCTTCCTTGATGTTGGCAGTAACTTATGGTCTCTTTCCCACATTAGGTTTTTATCCAAAATATTTACCC
>LD688948.1:1141595-1157872 GCA_003118335.3 Papilio memnon
GCTATTGAATGGATGAAGAAACTAGCGCCATTGAATATATTATGGATCGAGGAACCAACATCACCCGACGACATCTTAGGGCACGCAACTATTTCTCAAGCGTTAAGGTACATTATGTTTAATTTTTCTTATGTTTAATGTATAAATTTTGAATCCGTACAATGCTTTTATGACATTCTCACAGTGTCCTCACAAGGGAGTATGTAGGATTGAATATTATCACGACCATATGACAAGGTTTTTATATCACTGGTCGGGCTATAATGAGTATGGTCTTTGTATATCAGGCCGTACGGTATCGGTGTGGCGACGGGCGAGATGTGCGCTAACCGCGTCATGTTCAAGCAGTTCCTACAGAGCGGGGGCATGCAGTTCTGTCAGATCGACTCCGCGCGCATCGGCGGCATTAATGAAATACTTGCCGTGTATTTGATGGCTTACAAATTCAATGGTATACTTTTAAACGTTTTCCTCTTCTAAACTGTGATATTATAAATAAAATCTAATTTGAATTTACTATACGTCCCCACTGAGGAGCTCGGAGCCTACCTAGGGTGACTAGGCCTTAGTCAACCACGCTGGCCCACTGCGGGTTGGTTGACTTCACACATATCTTTGAATTTCTTCTCCGATATGTGCAGGCATTACGATGTTTTCCTTCACCGTAAGAACGTCAGGTAAATTATGTACGTATGAAATTCGAAAACCGAAATTCACATTGGTACATGGCGGGATTCGAACCCAGGACCTGTAGATTACAAGTCAAGTACCCCTGTGCCACCGACGCTCTTTAACGAGTGTATATTTCTTTGAATTTAACGAGAGAATATATACTTGACTTATCAGTTAGTGTTAGGGTTCAAACACTTACGTATGTTTGTTTTTGTTTGGATTTTTCTAATCGTAGTACGGGTTCGAATGTTTTAAAATTAACTTCCAACAGTGAAAGTGTGTCCGCACGCGGGCGGTGTGGGTCTGTGCGAGATGGTACAGCACTTGCAGTACTGGGACTACGCGGCGCTGTCCGCTACTATGGAGGGTCGCCTCATTGAGTACGTCGACCAACAACACGAACACTTCTACGACCCCACTAACGTACAGAACGCAAGATATCTCGCACCTCAAGTGAGTTTACACAAACACTACATATGAAGCAAAACTTCCCGCTGTCTATCCGTATGTATGGTTAGATATTTAAAACTAAGTAACTGATGCGGTTTTTTTAATAGATTAAAGAAAGTTTATATGTATACTGATAATAAGGTTTCTAATGTGGTATAAATAAAGACTTCTTCGTATCAGCACTGGACCCGTGCGAAGCCGAGGCGGGTCACTAGTCAATTATAATTCAACTTTTTTCTTTCTGAATTTATCTTCACGATTTTTGAATACTAAATTGCAAGTTGTCTCAGTTACTTATAGTTTGGTGAAATTTTTCTAATGAAATATTTAGTAAAATGTTAATTAGTTCAAAAAAAACGGAATTATTTGTATCTTAAGTTTGCTATAAGCTATTTTTTTATTCCTAGTTACCTGGATACAGTACACAATTCCTGCCAGAAACACTGGAGAAGTACACGTACCCCGCCGGCAGCGAATGGCAGAGAATGTTCAAAGAAGGCATATTCCCTGCGCCTGACGAAACTGAACTAGCAAATGCTTGAATAAACATACAATTATTTTTTTATTATCTTTTTTCAAGTGTTTTTGATACATGTCTTCAAAACGTAATACGTACGTAATAACGCATTTTAAATTTTACTAAACAATGTATTTTCGATGTAAATTTTTCTACACATGAATAGAAATAAAATGCATTTAATATTATATCATGTCTTTTATTTAATTATTATATATTTACATCCACTAATTGTTATAAAACATATTTAAATACATAATTATTCCAGTCATATACTTAACAAAATTATTTTTAAGAAAATGTTTCGGATCCTAAAAAAATTGCACAAAGTTTAATACGGGATATATTATATAACAACAATAGACCTATTAATTTGAAAAAAAAAACGATATCTTGAATTTTTGTTTAATTATTGATTTGACACTGTTATCAAATAAAATCTTTCTAAAATAAAATAAATAAATCCTAAACATAAAATCTACGGTCATTTTTTCTGAAAAGCAAAAGCGCTGAGTTTTGATTGCTTAGGAGCATTAACTGGTGATCCATCGGTGGAATCTTCCAGCTTCCTCTTTTGTGGACCTTCAGGTATGTTCTGTATGCTCTTGAACATCCTGACTCCTTGACGGGTCAGCTCTGAAGGTGTCAGCTCTGGATGCTGTTCTTCCAGTGTACTTTTATTACGTGAGAACCAGATAACAAAGGTTTCACCTTCCAATGGTGTTAAAGGCTGGACAAAAACATTTTGTAAATTAAACTATTGATAAGGATGGAAAGTGGATTTGACAGAGTAATGCATAGGAAGGAGAGATATCTTTCTGTGCATCCTCTTATATGTCTATGGAAACGATTGTTTCGCTATTTCAGCGAATTCAGATGACCGCTTTGCTATAATTTGCCAACTTATGTAAAAAAAAAAGTTTTCAAATACAAAAACTAGATAATCTAAAGAAAGTCATACCATATTAGTTTCTATAATAGTGTGAACATTGTCCTTATAACATAAGAAAAAATGCATAAAGATTTTTTTAAATATATTAAAGTAAAAAAATTATTTTTACTTACATCATTATTCTCTGTGCTTTCCGGGTTCGTGTGAACTTCAACTAGAGTCCTGTCCGTCAAGCTCAAAGGATTCTGTGCGGTTTTGATGGCATCCTGTTGTTTTCTGAAAGGATTTCGTTTGCCCATAGGAGATGATTTTATTGGCTGAAATAAAGAAAAAATAATTATTATTATATTATATTCATAATATGATTAAGCATACACATTCTTTTTAATTAAGTAAGATGTCAACAATCACAATTATTTTTTAATGATTATTTTTTATAAAAAGATTCTACATTTACGACGTTTTAGTCTATAATTATTTTAACGTTAATCTAAAGGGATGAGTAAAATGTGAAAAATATCTCTGCAAGAGACAAAAATTACAAGCCTGCAAAGAAAAATTAAAATAAAATGTCATGGAGATGAAGCCGTATACACTAAGTATCCTTCGACTACGTTACCACTTAACTATGGGTATGATCGTGGTCAAGCGCTGAATTTATTAAACGTAAAAAAAAATATTTAAAAAAAAAGTTTTTGACGACAAATTCAAGTGTGCATTTTTAAAAAAATATACCATCAACCTAGCGAAATTACTCACCACTGGTTTAATAGGTACACTATCAACTTTCTTTTGAATTCTCTGAGGTATGATAATACTGGAGTTGATTTCCTCTTGTGTGTCCGTCTCCTGCGTCTCCAACTCTTGGAAGTGTGTGTGAGCTACATTCAGGTCAGCGTCGCGCCATCTATCGGCCAAGTCCGACAACTTGTCAGCTAAGTGCACACGACCTAAGCGAGACGCGTATTTAGCTGCTAATGGCAGCAACTTCTCGTCCTTTAATAGTTCCATCAGTTCTAACCCTCTTTGCTCGATCTCACTGCGACACGCCAACTAAAGGTGTGAAAAATTAAACATACTAACATGTACTAGCAATCGCCCGCGACTCCATCCGCGCGGAAATAAAAACGTAGTAAGTAGCCTCAGTAGCCTGTGTTCATCTAGACAATGTTCTACATTTATACCACATTTCATTGAGATCCGTTTACTAGTTTAGGCTACAACATCCATCCATCCAAAGTTTCGTATTTATAATATTAGTAAAATGAGAAAGTTTGGATGGATAACATGTATCTCTAAAACAGTTTTGTCAGATATAAACATAATCTGAAAGAACACATACGCTAGTAAGTTTTTTTTATTAATTTTGGCAGTATAGTTACCGGCAAAAGCTATTTGAACATACTTCCAAGTCACAGCTTAAAATTTTTCTACAATACAAATATTCACTTTATACGCGAAAACTTATACATTCTAGAATATTTCTGAGAAAATTACCTTTTCCCACATAAATAACATTAGATAACCATAATACTGTAACATTACAATTTATCTCACAATACAACATTTCTGATAGCGAAATTAGATTTTCCTCTGTTTAAATATTAAACTTTTTTTGAGACTATCTTTCGCCCGCGACTCCGTCCGCGTGGAATTAAAAAAAATAAAAGTGAGTACCCTATGTGTTCTTACTGTCTATCCTGTACATCCTCTACCAAATTTCATCTAAATCCATCCATCTAAACTTTCGCATTTATAATATTAGTATGATATCAAAATAATACATACAGCAAATAATTTGAGAGCGGTCTCCCTGGCAGCCTTGACATCGACGTCAGCGGCGCAGTGCGCCCACCGCACCAGCTGCTCCTCGTACTGCGACTTCTCACTGTCCAGCTCGCACACTGGTATCTAATCATACAGAAAAAAAATATACATGATAATAACTCGTTTGATACTAACAATACTTTACTAATGCTCTTGGTATTCGATTTTCATCCAGATAATATAATATAATAAAAAATGAAAACCGACTGCAAGATAAAAAAAATTGATACAATTTTTAAGAAAAATTCAGTAACTACTAGACAATTTCTAATTTAAAAAAGCGATATCAAATGACAGCTATTGCCATCAAACAAAATATACCTCCTCCTTTATGAAGTCGGTTAAAAATTAAGTAATTCATAGTTTTTAATTTCCGTGGCAGTGCGCGCGAAGTGGGCTATATGACGTGAGATTAACACGTATGTTATAAGTAAATTAGGGACTTACTTGTAGTGGTATTTCAGTAACAATAGGTCTAGGAACAGTGAGAGGATGTGAAGTACCTCTGCAGAGGATCACTCTCACTGTTTGTGTAGGCTCACTTATCTGAAAAAACATTGATATATACTAATATATTAGAATTTTAATATTTCCTATAACTACATAACTGTTGTTAATTATAATAACAATCTAGAATTTTAATACATTCGTATAGCTTTTATATGACTTGTAATCTACAGGTCTTGGATTCGAATCCCGCCATGTACCAATGTGATTTTTCGAATTTCATATGTACATAATTTATCCGACGTTCTTACGGCGAAGGAAAACATCGTGATGAAACCTGGACATATCGGAGAAGAAATTCAAAGATATATGTGAAGTCAACCAACCCGCACTTGGCCAGCGTGCTTGACTATGGCATAGCCACCCTAACTTAGAGTAGGCTCCGAGCCCCTCGGTGGTGATGTATAATGAGCTGATGATGATGATGTGATGCTTATACTCACAGACACAATAAACCAGGAATCAGAGGCGCCTTTAGCATGCGCATTGATATCACACACAGGTATCCAAATACCACTGGCAATGTCATAGAGGCGCAGTACACCAGCGGTGTCATACGTGCACGGAGAGCCTACGTCCGTGCAGCCCAGCCACGCTAATCTAGACCCTGGTGTTAACGGTAGATGGACTGTTTTGCTTCGTACTTGTCTACCTGAAAATTATAGTTTTAATTTTACTCAATTGTTTAGGAGTTAAATTATAGTTTAGGATAATTCGAGTTTTATATTTTATACTAGCTTTCGCCCGCGACTCCGTCCGCGTGGAATTAAAAAAAAACAAAGGCAGTAGCCTATGTGTTCTTCCAGACTACCCTCTACATCTATACCAAATTTCATCGAAATCCGTTCAGCCGTTTAGGCTACAAACTCTAACAAACATCCATCTATCCATCCATCCATCCATCCATCCATCTAAACTTTCGCATTTATAAAAGTGAGAAGTGAGATTACGTAGGTCGAGGATTTGGCACAAAGATTTCTTTTTTTTAATTTGTTTTAATGTTGGAAATATTAAGGTAATAAAAATACCGTTTAGAGCTATGATGTCCATTGCGAGATGCTGATCGGACAATCCAGGGTCGGTGCTGTGGTATACGGCGAGGATCGTCGTGTTGAATCCCGATAATGCCACCGCCGGTCCCGGTAGTGAGATTACCTATATATACACCAAAGATATATCCAGACCAATAATATAAAGAATAGACTTGATGGTCCGTTGCTTTCTTTTTGACTGACTTTCCAAAAGGAGGTACTCAATTCAGCTGCATGTTTTTTTTTGTTTCAAATGTTTCAAAATTCTTTATGAATAGTTTAACGTTTACTCTTATTGAAATTTTAATATCATTAGATTACATTTATTTATTTTCACAATATATGAAAAACTAGTTGTTGTTCGCGACTTCGTCCGGGTGCAATTAAAAAAAATAGTAAAAAGTATAGCCTAAGTAACTTAGTGATAACATAGCTTCTTAATGTTGAAAGAATTTTTGTAACCTGCCCAGTAGTTTTTGAGTTATTGTAATACATACAAAAATACAAATCCTCTTTATAATATTAGTATAGATAACAGATTAAAATTATATTAATTGTATGTAATATTAATATATGTTTTTGGCAACCTGTCTCTGCGTGCCCATGGTAGTGAAGAGTCGCAACAGTCGTGCGTCAGTGGCGCAGGCCACGAGCGCGCTGCTCGCCGCCATACAGAGTATCTCTTCCGTATCCGGCATTGAAATACTCCATTCTTTACTACTACCCGTCAATGATATACACACTAATTTACTGTAAATAATAAACACATATTTTAAGTAATGGAGTACGGTCTGAATTTATAAATAAATTTTACTGGTTCCTTATTAAAGATGTTTTTTATAAAGTAGGAAATATAACAAAGCAATAATAAATAAGTTCCTTTAAGAAAAACAGCTATTAAAATTAAAATATGTTGTGATTACTCATAGAATTAAAAAAATAATCATTTATTATTTATTAAAAATACAAATAAAAGTCACCTAGGTGTCTCGCAAGCCAGCGCTAAAACTGTAGAGGATAAACTTGCCATTGTATGATTCAAATAGTTATTCAAATTAATTCCATGATGCAAACTCGAGTCATGAAACTCAATGTCGATACTGGACTCCCCATTCTCTGCAGTGTGGCATCTCACTATACCAACATCATTCCAACACATGTATCTAGAAAGGACACATTAAAACTAATTATTTTATTAAAAAACTAGCTGTTGCTCGCGACTTCGCCCACGTGAAATTAAAAAATATATCGTATGTTACTCACAAATAAATTACCTTTCTAACGGTGAAAGAATTTTTAAAATCGGCCCAGTAGTTTTTGAGTTATTTCAATACATACAAAAATACAGAAATGCAAATCTTTCCTCTTTATAATATTAGTATAGAAGACAAAATATTTGAGTATACAAGTTTACAAATTTAGTGCTTGTTTGCCACTTTATGAAATAACTAGCTGTTGCTCGCGACTTCGCCCGCGTGAAAAAATATAGCCTATGTTACTCACAGATAAACTACCTTTCTAATGATGAGAGAATTTTAAAATCGGCCCAGTAGTTTTTGCGTGAATCAAATACATACAAAAATACGAAGTTTTCCTCTTTATAATATTAGTATAGAAGTAAAACTTCTATGTTCTGCCTTTTAATTATAACTACAAACTATAATTCGAATTACCCTTAACAAATTCCTCGCGACATAATTAAAAAATAATAAAAACCATGGCCTATGTAACTCCCTGATAACATAGTTTTTTAATGGTGAAAAATTTTTGAAATCGGCCCAGTAGTTTTGAGTTATTTCAATACATACAAAAATACAAATTTTTCCTCTTTATAATATTAGTATAGATTAAGGCAACGCATCTTGTGTGTATAATTTGTATTTCAAATAATTTAAATTCAATCTAATTTATTCAAAAATAGAAAAAAAAAACAACAGAAATAATTATAAAGTGTTTATCTATACTAATACTAATCTATACTATATCTAATATAATAAAACGTAAACACACATTTCTTTGTTATATAGGATGTCGGCAATTGCAGCGAGGCAATTGCATTTGAAACATTCTTTTTTTCTATAAAAATCCATAGAATAACGCCACGCTATCATACTAATATTATAAATGCGAAAGTTTAAATGGATGGACGGATGTTAGAGTTTGTAGCCTAAATTTTCGATGAAATTTGGTATATCATAGATGTAGAGGATAGTGTGGAAGAACACATAGGCTATTCACTTTTGTTTTTTTTAATTCCACGCAAACAGAGTCGCGGACGATAGCTACTAAGCTAAAAATATTTTCAACGTATATTTAGAACTTAGCCGTTTGTTACTGATAGTTTTATACATGTAAACAATAAATTCAAGTTTTTATTAGGTGGTACGAATGAACCCGCTTGAACAGCTAGTTAGTTATAAAGTGTCACACCTGTGCTCCAAGTGTGCGGGCGTAGCGGAGGGCTGGAAGGGCGGCTGCGGGGCCACGTTAGCCGGCGCGGGCGCAGCGAGCCGCGACTGAGGACGAGACTCCTCCGTGTGCAACCCGAGAGTCTCATTCTTTAACTTCTCCAATGATATTGCGTTATCATCGTCACTCTCATAGTTATGTATTAGATTATCTACGAGATCGTCATTATCTGAAAATATAGTACATAAAATAAAACTAATAAATCAAGGATCAGTAGATATCTACAGCTCGATATCCATTGTGAATATTGAAAATTAAAATATTACTTCATTAAATTATAAAGTATGTTCAGTTTAGACAGTTTTAACTGAAAAATCGAACTGTTCAGTACAAAATGTAACTGAACAGTTCAACTGATAATAATTTTTTTGTGTAAATATGCTGTTTTAACTGCACAGTTCGACTCTTCAGTTAAATTTGAACATATTTAGCAAACTGAACTGATGTATTTCAAGATTGTTTCCTTGAATTAAAAATGTTGCAGTGTATAATGTAAATAAAAAAATCTTACCATCTTTCTCTACCATTTCAACATCTTCAGAATCACCATTTACTTTGCTGCTGTCTTGACCGTAACAGTTCACTAGCATTCCTAATTGACCAGCAATATCACAATATGCTAGTACCCCATTACCTGTTAGATAAAACTATAATGTAACTCAAGCCATAACCCACAGGGGTAGGCAGACAACACACACTTCTTTTGCTTACCACTGTTGCTACTACATTCTTACATCATACTAATCATACTAATATTGTAATGCGAAAGATTAGATGTATGTATGTTTGTTTGAGTTTGTAGTGTATATGGCTGAACGGATTTCGATGAAATTTGGCATAGATGTAGAGCATAGTACGGAATAATACATAGGCTATTTCCTTTTGTTTATTTTAATTCCACGCGGAAGCAAGTTGCGGGCGACAGCTAGTAGTCAATATTTTTTAATTCTAAAAATATTTGTACTAACCTTTGGGACTCCAAGCCATAGCTGATACATTATGTGATGTTGGATGTTCAATAATACCTATACAAGTGCCACTTTGTACTGCCCATACAGCTATCTGACCAGCCACTGTACTCCCGGCAATGTATTGACCACATGGGGAGAAAAGGCATTGGGAAATTGCACATTTAATCTGAAAATAAAAACTTATATAACACAGTGTTTCTTGTTAGCTTGACTGGCCCACTGATCAATCAACCCAAAATAATAGAAACCACCAATAAAATAATTAAAAACCAGAAGAATTGAACACAGTGAAGTGACCAAAAGTAACATTGAGGTAAAGAATGCATACTGGGTTTGATTTAGAAGATCATCAACTTGCCCTTATCCCTTACAGAGGGTCGGCGCAGTATGTGCTACTCTTCCATACATTTCTATCAGCCGTCATATCTGAATCCACTCCCTTCTTAAGCATATCCTCTTTCACACAATCCATCCATACTTTCTTCGCTCTTCCTCTTCCTTTGTAGCCATCCACATTCATTCTTAACACTTTCTGGTTTATGTCCCCATCGTCTCGTCGCATAATTAATAGAAGATAATTTAGATAATTTTGTTATTAACCTACCAAACTATGTGTAAAAGTAAGCCTTTGTCCCCAACTTTCACAGTCCAGTAATATTATCTCTCTATTATTTGGATATGATAAATACTTTCCTTCTGATGGCTCAAAACTTATTCTACCTAAAAAAAATAAAACAAAACATATTACACAAGAAATTACTAAAGAAAACTGATAACTTAAGATTGAAAACCCTTACATAATACTTTTGCAGCATAAAAAGTGTTTATTTTAGGGACACAGGTTACTTCCTTGACAACTTTCTGTGTATCTATGTCCCATATTCTTAACAACTCATCTCCACAAGCAGTAGCCGCATACTTCATATGGGGACATATGGCAACACTCAGTACTGGACCCTTGTGTTCCGTCATCACAAACAAGGGAGCACCACCTTCCAGGTTACATATTTTAGCCTCCATGTTCTCTGAACAACATCCCAAAACCTAGAGAAATATTTCAAGTCTAAAAGTACTTGTTTACTCAAAAGATTTATGTAAAAAATGTGAATCAATATTCTAATTGGTTTCATTGTTAATTTCCTACTTTGTCATTTTGCTTTAACTATTTTCTACTAAAACTAGGGTTTGTTTACTTCATCTTTTATATCTTTATTTGTAATTTCAAATTTATTTTACACAGAAGTAATAAATGTAATACCTGTTTATTATTTTTCTATCTATTTGAGACTATATTTAAAAAAAATAGCAAAATAATAAAGTTCTGTTGTACCTCTATTTGCGGTGACGACATAATTTGAGTAACTGGCGCTGTAAATCTAGTGACAATACCATCTTTGTCAAATGCTGGGAATGTATATGCTTGAACTGCATGGTTGTCATTTGCCACATATAATCTTTTATCCTTAAAACACACGGCGAGCGCACTTTCCCCCACGCAGTGGGAGTTTGGGTCGTCGTCTTCAATACCAAGCCAAATCCTTACATCGCCATCATGTCCACACGTTATTATGTGCCTAAAAATAGCAGCATATATTCACGTTACATACTTATTTAATTAAAGTTTATATATTAATCAAATATAAAAAGTTTTTAAAGCAAATTAACTTACTGTCCATCTTCAGAAAAACATACATCTGTGTGTCCTTCAGCATGAGCATACCTTAAAGGTTTACTTTCAATTTTCATTTTTACTTAAATCTGAACAAAATAATTATAAAATTCACACAATTTACTTCCTTACTAATTTATTTATTTGCTATAATACAAACATTTCACAGGTTAATCAGTGTCATCATTTGGCGCGAACTTTGACTTGACAGTTGACAGCTTAAATTGACAGCTGCAATCGCGGTTAGAGTTTGAACCACAGACGTTATATCGTGGTATTTAACTTTAATCACTTAAATAAACTTTTCAAAAAGTAATTTAACATAATAAATTAGGGTATTATCATGAAACGGAAAATAAATCAGAATTAATGACTCTAAAACTACAATAAATTGCGGTTGAGGTTTTAACATCATTGTTTATTATCTGTCCAAAATAATTAACTGATGACATTCGCTTGTCTGTGCCCCTCCAACAATTTAAATTTGAATTTTCTTTTCTTTTTCATTTTCATTCGACACTTTACTTTGGCATTGTCAGAACGTGTCATTGACTTGCCTTCTCGCGTAATTTCGGACTGTGTTTTATTTAATCCATACAATATTAAAACTATATTGTTTCTAATAATACAATTTTATTCTATTTTTTGTGACCGTTTAAGCGCACAGTAAGTAAAAAACTATTTTATTAACTGAAATTTGACACGGTGATGAAAGCGTCGGCACCGGTTACTGTGTATTTGATGTATTTGCCAGAAAATTACTTGCAAAAAAAACGTGTTATAATATAAAAAATATTGGAATACATTGAAAATAATTATTTTTAAACGTTATGAATTTAGTTCTAATTTTTTAAGTTTATTTTATAGGGTGTAATTAAACACCCATAAGCTGTAATTAAACCTCCAGGTCTTATTGAGGTTAGGCACTGTTTGCAAGGTCATTTTAATTTCCGACAGACATTCTTAAATTGATCTTGATTGGGTGTTCAATTGAAAACTATTTTTTTTTAGTTTCATCAAATGGCTAGCGAAGGTTTCTTGAACAAAATCCCTGGTTTTGCCACAGTAGCAATTCATGCTGGGCAGGATCCTGAAAAATGGAATTCTGCTGCTGTTGTACCACCCATAGTTACATCTACAACATTTAAGCAACCTGCACCTGCAGAACATACTGTGAGTAATTTCACAAGACTTTATATGAATTAATTGGAAAATCTTAATTGCTCAATTGTGTGTAAAATTATACAAAAAAATAATAAGCTGTGTAAAGTGTGTTGAAGCAGTCTGATGACATTTGTTGCATCATCTCATCATTCAAATCCAACTTGCAACACAAATTACTAGTAAGAAATTACTAAATAAAATAAAAAAATGATTGATGCAATAATGTGCTTCTTTTTAAAATTCGTTTGTTTTGTAAAAATTGCTATGAATTAAAGAATATTATAATTGTATTTAATTTTCTTATAAATGTATTTTTTTAAGTATTGTTTTATCTTTTTACAATGTTATGAAATTTGTAGGGTTTTGAATATGGTAGATCAGGGAATCCTACAAGAAATACACTAGAAGAATGCTTGGCTGCGTTAGACAAAGGGAAACATGCATTAACTTTTGCATCAGGTTTAGGAGCAACTACTACCATTGCCTCTTTACTGAGCAGTGGGGACCATATTGTATCCTGTGATGATGTGTATGGAGGCACAAATAGATTGTTTAGGTAAATATTAATATTTAAGGAAAATAATTCCATTTTATGCTTGGTCGCCTTGTATGTCATTATTTTGGAAATAAAAGATGACAAATGAACAAAAGCCACTAGTTATTGGCTAAAGTACTGAATCAACTACTGCCTTGTTTCATTACCTACTTTTAATGGACGGAGAAGGGAATGTACAATCAGCTGCAAAAATATATATGAAACTCTAAAAACTTGTGGTTAACCTCCATTTCAGTAATATGTATGAATGAATCAATTCATGCTAATGATCACAAATGCATACTATTGACATATTGCATACGTTTTTGAGAAATCAAAGGCCTGTACAAGTTTTGTAAATGTAATACATGTTGATGCAGCTGACTGTATATAAAAAATATACATTCATGTAACTGAAGGTTTTTTATTTTATTGATTAAAATGAGAAAATAATGTTACTTAATTGTCGTAATTGTTTCAGACGGGTGTTGGACAGATTAGGTCTGAAGACAACTTTTACTGATTTCACAAATCTAGAATCTGTTAAAAATGCTATTAAGGATAATACTAAGGTAATTAAAATACTAATTGTAGAACACAACAGCTAACTCACAGTGTAATAACAAGAGTTAAAGAAAATTTAGGGTTGGCTGGAGTAATCCATGCCCGATTTCTCACGCAAAATACGCGCTAGCCGTGGAGTTGCGAAAACCGTAGCCCCTACTACTATTGAAGACAATTTATATTAATTAAGTCTAATATATTGGACTAACGTTTAAAAAATAATTCTTAGAAATTGTCAACATTTCCAAAGAGGTTCGTATTTGCTTCGCAAGAAATTGAATTATTGCTGGTTTGTTTTGAAAAGCATATCAACTGTTCAGTAATCAATCATTCACAACAACATTTATCGCGAAATCGTTTTATGTTACTCAAATGTTCATAATAATGTTTAAACCATAACAATAATTGTTTGATAAGAATGTTTGCATAAAACTGTGTCAAGTATATGTGAAAATTTTGCATGTATTAAAAAACGTTTAGTAAAGGTTAAGTTTCTGATAACATTACTGATTATAACACATTACAAAAACTAACAACCAAATGTTTATAATACCGCGATAAGCGCGTGCGCAGCTGTAAAACCATATTTAATTTCTTCTAAATTAAATGTTTAATATTATGGAGAATTCATCATTCATTCTTCGAAAGAAAAAAGAATTAATTAACTATATTTTAAAAACTAGTTAAAAATTACGAATATAGTTAATACGATGGTGTGTTTCGTAATATTTCCAGTAGCCAGTATTGTAAAATTCTCCCAACTCTAAGAGGCCTACTTTCGTTGTTAAATGTTTGCGTTGAGATAACAAGGTGATAAATCTTACAAGATTATATTCCTAATTAAATTTTGCACACCTAAATTATTCGCTGTTTATTTCTGTACGTCAAGAAAATGTTACAGAGGCCACTTAAAAAACAGCATTTTACCATTCTGTTCAGAGCCCTCACTAGCTTTAGAGAGGGTAACATAATTATGTGGCGTCACTCTCCAACTGCAAGCTATCGTAACGCTATCACTGATTTGTAGATGATTTGGATAGAAACACCAACAAACCCATTGCTGAAAGTGATAGACATAGCCGCGGTCTCGGCGGTGGCGAAGGAGAAGGGCGACATCATAGTGGTGGTCGACAACACCTTCCTAACACCGTACCTACAGCGGCCGCTCGACTTCGGCGCGGATATCGTCGTGTACTCACTCACAAAGTATATGAACGGACATTCTGACGTCATCATGGGAGCAGCTGTTCTTAATGACGATGCTTTGGAAGAGAGACTTAGATTTTTGCAAAACGGTAAGTTTTCCACACTTAATCATATTAAAAAAAAGTTTTAATTACACTGTAGGATAGACAAGCGAATGTTATATGAACCTAATTTAAATACCTCGGTGTTCTAATGTAGCAGATATAAATTTACTGGTTATATATTAAGTCACTCCTAGTCAAAAGACAAGTTCAAAAGGGCCTTTTATAAGAATTAATAAATTAACATACATCCGGTTCATTGGTATGTAAAACTCAATACGCGAATTTGATAGACACACCCGCATAAAACAAGTTGGTCCGGAACTATACTAACTAGCCGTTTTTGCAACGTAATCGCGTCATCGTAATAATATTAGTGTCTTTCCTTATACGTTCGGAGTATTTTTAAACGTAGCCTAACATGTACACGGAAAAATACCTATGGGAATAATGTACGATTTGCCCCAGACAAATTACTCATGTCTGAATAAGACAGCCTGTGATATTTTTTTTTCAAAATAGTATTTTTTTTATTTTCATATAATTTATAGTGGCGTTTTACTTGCTTACAAGTGAACTATTACAAAAATATTACGTGCTTAAATACATTTGTTTTGTTGAACGTTTGACTAATACACTTTTGTTTACTCGTCTTCCCTTTGAAACGTTACAATATCTACGTATCCGGCCTTTTATATTTTACACCATGCAATTTAAATTAGGTAATTGTCTCACATACCGTGTGACGCAAGTCAAGCGACGTTGTTGCCTTTGCTGAGAATAAAGAAATATTTCAAGGCCAAATAATTGTTAACTACATACTTCCGTTCAAGTTTAAGACAGATCTGATAACAATAGTATAGAATTTTTTATACTTATCGCCACTATGGGTTTTTACAAACCGCTTTAGTAGAACACAGTTAACAGCTGTTGTACAAATGGGACCGACTAGGGAAACCCCAGAAATCAAAACACACGTAAACCCAGAACTTAACTTTGATAGCCCGAAGTAACATCTGTTGCACGAATAGGTTGACACGCCCGGTGCAATACCACGACTTTACGGAAGACAGGCGTGAAAACATTCGTAGTTACGTCAAATGAGTGCGTGCCGGAGGCCTCGTTGTAATCCTCTTTACCTCTCCACTAATTTGTAATGAGATGGGAAGGAAAAGTGTCCTCGTACTGTGCGTCATCTTCTGCGATGATTAAATATAGGCAATGCATTTTTCATCTTGACGGTGTTACCAGGTCAAAATTATCAATATTATTCACTATTAATATGAAAATGTTGTAATTATAAATTATGTTGATATAAGTATTCATAAAATGTCATAGTGTAAAGCTTGGAATTACGGCTCCATTGTACTTTGATAAACAACTCGACTTATATGATAAATTGATACTAATACTCCTATAATTTATAGATAGATAATCAATTTATCTATTGCAAATATTTCATACGTTCTCTATTTGAATAACATCTAATTTATCTTAGATAACGTAAATCTATGCGATATTGCGAAACGTAACTAAAACACTGCGGTTAACGTGTTATGTTTTGTAAGATTAGACTTAATTTATGAAATGCCAGTCTGTATACTCTATTTCTAATTTATTGTTCCGTTAGATATATTAAAGAGGAAATACTTGGAAAACTACTTCTACAATCCAACTATTATAACTAAACGTTTAATTAACTTATTAAAACTTTCGTGAGACATTATACTATATGAGTTATAACACGGCTAAACTCACGTGA
>LD688948.1:1170428-1184532 GCA_003118335.3 Papilio memnon
AGAATGAAAGTTATGTTTTGATAGACGGGATGTTGTATTTTGATACATCAAACTGCAGCTGCTACTGTGATGTCAATGACCAAGTTTTTTACTTGGCTTACAAAGATGCAAATGATTCAATAATAGTTGTACGAATATTAGAAAACAAAGGATCATTTTGGGGTGAAGAGCGTGATCTGGAGGAGATTAGTTTTCAAGTGACTGAACATATCTTGGTTGCGGAAGTCGCTCGGAGAGAGAATCGGGATGTTTATCTTAAAGAGAGTGATGTTAAATTTAATCTAGATAATGTTAAAGGTACATTTGTACCAATTAATGGAGATTGGTTGGAATTAACATGTAGTATCCAAATGAATGATAGCAAGCCATTTGATATAAGTATGGAACAGGTATGTATATTTGTGTATTTTAAGTTTTTGTAGAAGCATTACTTTAATATATTAGGTGTTATGTTGTTGAAGAAACGGTCCAATGAGAAAAAAGTTCCTATTGTCTCATTGATCAGTCAAAATATTATACCTACAGTTATTGTATCTCTTATCGAGTAATATTTTTTTCAGGTGCTATCCGTGATATCCTTCAAACCTCTAAGGACTAAAATAACAAGTGCATATATTACTGAATGGAGTGGAACATATGGCACCTGTGATAGATTGATATATTTTGACAAAAAATGTTTGTTAAATGGATATCAACCTGAAATAAACTCAAAGGTATTTATTTATTATGGTTAACATATAATCAGTCTTTTTTAATTTTAATAATTTCATCTTGAAATTAGTGTTCCAATTTTGTTGGAGCAATATCTATTCTTAGGTATATACTACAGGCATTACAGCTTGTAATATTAAAAAAATTAATGTATGTCTTTTTAATTTTTTAATTTAAGGTAATGGTGGAAGCCATAGAGAGTAATCAAAACCTCTGTACATGGAGGGCCATTAAATTATTAGTACTAGAAGATGACTGTAAACAAGATGCCAAAGAATGTTCTGATGATAATGTAGTAACTTTGCAGTTTGAAAAAGAGAAAAGACTTGATGTTACATATCCTTTGGAATTTCAGGATTTAAATTTTAATAAAGTGTCCAAAATACCATTAATTGTAACTAATAACAGTGATGAAATATATACTTTGAATAAATGGATTATACTTAGTAAAAAAAGGGATTCACAAATTAAAGTGGAGCCATTTTTAACTTCTCCAACTAAAATTTATCCACAAAAATCCATACAATTCATGATAATGTGCAAACCAAAATTTCTTGGAAGGACAAAGGAATGTTTGATTATGTTATTCAGAGGTTTCCAAATAAAACGATTCATTGAGATTAATGTTGTGGAGGACAAAGAGTTTTTAAATACAAATGGAAATACTGTTATGAAGAAAAATAAATATGAATATCGTGAAAACATGAGAAAAATAAGGAAGGATACCAGTAGCATAATACTAATACCAGGCGTAAAAACAATTAAACCACCTGCTTTTGTATCAGTGAAACTTGGATCATTTGCTATACCAGAAAAAATATGGGATGTTGTGTTGGGTGATTCGGAGCAAACAATCCATAGTCATGAATATAGTAAAATTCTAGAACGATTAGAATTACATCTACCTTGCTTACCAAAGCAGTTGGATGGACAGAATTATATGGACAGATGGCACACTTTGATGTACATGGAAGAAATACAGTTAAATATCAACATGAGATCCTATGATACACCAAAAGTGTTCCTAATAAGGTGTCAAGAATATCTTTGTGTGGAAATAAATGGACTTGCAGAGAAAAGACCATCTTTGATTATTGGTGATAGAGCAGTAGTAAAAGATATGTGGCAAAATAATAGTCCTCAGTATGAAGGTTACATTCATGCAATTAAAGGTGACTTAGTGCTGATGAAGTTTCATCTGCAATTCCATGAGATTTATAACGGCAGTGATGTGTCGGTTGAGTTTCACTTCTCTAGAACAATGTTTAGGCGTGCGCATCAATGTATCAACTACGCTATCTCGAATTTAGGTCTCGATGTTTTATTTCCATCACAGATTAAAACAAAGAAACCTCAAGTATCTAATGAAACAGTTAATACAATAAAGTGGTTTAATAAAGATTTAAATGAATGTCAGAAACATGCAGTGACAAATGTTTTATTAGGAGAATGTCGGCCAATGCCATATTGTATTTTTGGACCACCGGGAACAGGAAAAACCATAACGGTTGTTGAAACAATTTTACAAATACTGAGTAATATTCCGGAAAGTCGAATTCTTGTGGCAACACCATCCAACAGTGCGGCAAATTTAATAACACAACGGATTATTCAATATAGGAACAGTTTTAAAGGCTCTGTTATAAGATTGATTGCCCACAGTTTGTTAAATTCTGACAACATACCAGATGATATTAAGCCATTTTGTGCAACTCTGGACATTTCTAGAGAAGAAACAATCAAATCAAAACATTTAGTAAAGAATGGGATGAACTTAAATTGCCAGAAAGGGTTCATTGGCCGACACCGCATTACGATTGGAACATGCTATTGTTTAGGTTCTTTAGCACAAATAGGTTTGCCTAAAGGACATTTTACACATATAATTGTGGATGAGGCTGCACAAGCTACTGAACCAGAAATAATGATACCATTGACTTTCATAGACAAAGAGAGTGGACAAATAATTCTTGCAGGAGATCCAATGCAGTTAGGACCTGTAGTAATTTCAAAATATTGTCAAGAATATGGATTGGAAGAATCATTCATGTCTAGAATATTGGAGTGTTATCCATATCAAAAAGATTATATTTCATTTAAAAATGGATATGATAATCGTCTTGTCACAAAATTGATTGATAATTATCGTTCTTTAAAGGAGGTTATATCTTTGCCAAGTGAAATGTTTTATGATTCAACTTTAATAGCTAAAATTGATGGAAACCAACAATGGGTATTGCAAGCTATCGTTGCTACCTGTTCAATATTTGGTGGAGATGCCGTCAAAGCTGGTGGTGGTATATACGTGCATGGAGTTAGAGGTCAAAATCAGAGAGCAGAGGACAGCCCTTCATGGTACAATCCTCAAGAGGCTTCAATGGTAGCTTTTACTACTTGCAAATTGTTAAAGAAAGGTGTCTCAATCGACGACATTGGCGTTATAACGCCATATGTAGCACAAGTAAGATTATTTTTAGTTTGTTTGTTAAAGATAATGCAATAAAGATCTTTTAGATCAATATAGGAATCTGTAAATTTGAAATTTATACCATCTAATATGTTATCTTTTATTTCAGATTAAATATTTAAGGCTGTTGTTTGATTCAATGGGCGTGGCCCAACCTAAAATAGGAACTGTTGAGGAGTTCCAGGGTCAAGAGCGCCCTATTATACTTATATCAACAGTCAGATCTTCAGACACATTGGTAGAAACAGATCAGAAACATACCTTGGGATTCTTGAAAAATCCAAAAAGACTGAATGTTGCTTTAACCAGAGCTCAAGTGTCCGTTATTTTGTTTTGTAATCCTCACCTACTCTGCTTGGACTCTTTGTGGAAGAGAGTAATCGTAGCAGCAATTAATGAAGATAAATACATGGGATGTGATGTTCCTGATAATGTTATGAATAAGACATAAAATAAATATTGTTAAGTGTAGTAAATCTTTCTAGTTTATTTAAAACCATTGCTGTTAACTCTTACGAAGGATGAGAGCTATCTTTCATCGTGGTAAACCGTACAACCGGTAGTTGCTACTACTGTTTGTACGGTTTTGAGTAATAGCGAGAATTTTGTCGTTTACATCAAATTAACAACCATAGATTACTTGAGAGAAAATGCTTTTATTTATACCATTCATAGTTACTTCTTTGTATAAGTAAAATAATAATCTTACGAAAAAATTGATATCAATAAAGTATTAACCATTATTACGTAGTTCTTGTTCTACCTTGGTGAAGCCTTTTATGTTTATAGTATTCTTACGAATTTAATTCGATACTTCGTATGTGTTACTTTTCAAACAATCTTATATAAACAAACTATATTTTCTCGAAGCAAGGGACGACATGGAAGCGTTTCCGGAGGCATAGATAATAAATAGTAGTATAATGTCTATGTACAAAACGGTGATCTGTCAATGATTGTCAAAGTCGACAGTTGTCACAGAAACCATTACGATTACGATAAGGTATAAATAAATAATAAAACGTCATATTTATGGACATTACTGATTATTTTTTAAAGTTTAGTTTTCTTTTGTTCAGATCCACTTTCCAATTATAATGCTAGTTTATACATAATTTCAAATGATATATTGACATTTTTTATCACTTACCAAACCTTGGTGTAGCAATCGTTTTCACCTATAATGGAAGTGAATGGTGCAGTTTTGTGTGACAATCTAATTAAGTGGTTACAAACCCTTAACCTTACAGCTAAACATGGAAATCCATCAGGTAAGATTTTAAATACATGAAACAATAACACCAAACTTTAATTTGTATTTGTAAGAAATATCATCAAAGATTGCAACGTTTGGTCTATCCTTAAACCCGGATTCCCACTATTTTCTACAATATCAGTTATTTCAATTGTTTCAATTATGTTCCCCATACTTGAAAATCTTCATGATAATCACATCTTTAATGTATATTGTTGCATTCAGTTTATTTATATTTGAAATAAAGATTAGCATTATTTGACTCAGATCTATCAGATGGTGTGGCCATTGCTGAAGCTCTTACACAAATTGCGCCTGAATATTTCACACCTGCATGGATTTCCAAAATCAAAACAGATGTTGGACATAATTGGAGATTAAAAGTGAGCAATTTGAAAAAAATACTAGAGGGTGTTGTTGGTATGTATTTTAGAGTACACATATTTAGTGAAAGAACAGGATTTTTATATGAATTTTGATACATTATTAAAATTGTAACAGAACAAGATCTCGTATGGTAATCACTTTAATTTTATTGTAAATAAACCAGTTCTTGCATATTTAAATAAAAACAAATGAATAATAATTATTAATAATAGAATACAAGACTTCCATACCTCTATGGAATTTGCATTTATTATTATATTACATTAAAGATTATTAAAAAGTATTTGATTTACAAAAATTACTTTTGAAAACATAAACCCTGATATATTTGTTGAAAACCAATAGTATTTCACTTTTGAATAAATTTTGAATCTCAGATCAGTACTACAAAAAATACCTTATATGGAAATGAATAGAATATTTAATGTAACAGTTTTTACTAAAGCTATCAGGGAAAAACTTTTTACATTGGTTTTGTATAATTTCCTTATTTCATAATTAAATAACAATTTAGTTTCTACTTTAAGTCATAAACAACAATAAAAAAAAGTAATTGATTAAATAAGAACTGTATTGATTTATTGTATTACAGATTATCATCAGGATATACTAAATTTGAGCCTACAAGAGTTTACAAGACCTGATGTAGTAAATATAGCTGAGAATGCTGACCCATCAGATCTGGGCAGACTCCTGCAGCTGGTTCTCAGTAAGTTAAATACTTGAATATTGAATTTTAATTTTTTAAAATTCGAGTAGAGTCTAATTTTTATCATAGAGTAAATAAGCTGTGTTAACTACATAGATAGTTATAAAACTATCTCCTTACAATTAACTCTTCAGTCTTGATGTTTGTATTTAACCTCAAATAATTTTGTAATCCACATTGAATTATATCAACACATCAGTACGGGATTTTAAAAAACTTTAAAAACCTCTGTGTTCTTCTAGACTATATAATCTTTGCCAAATTTAATCAAGATCTGTTAGCCCGATTGAAAAGCATAGTACATCTCTACATCCGAACTTATTCATTTATACTATTAGTGACACCAGTTTGAAATATAATGTGAAGTCAATGGATGAATGTGATGTTTAAGACAGTTTAAGTTAATGTAGAGAAGAACGATGTCTTTATTAATAAAATTATTTGAAAATGTACTATGGTCCAATTTCAATCAACATTGACTATTTGTTTGTAAAAAAACTAACTATTTTTCTTAGGCTGTGCTGTTAATTGTATCAAAAAGGAAGAATACATCACTCGTATTATGGGACTTGAACTATCCTGCCAACGATCCATAATGCAAGCAATACAGGTTTGGTTAATTCTACTTTAACCTTATAAGGTTTTATTATCTAGTATTCATTTCAGCATTTTGGATTTTTTAAATTACACTTATAATTGATATAGTATAGGTTTATCCAGCTATGGTAGTCTAGCAAGACTGTAGGCCAAATTGCTTTTTTAGTAAAATAGTCAAAATGCTTTTTGACTGAATTAAACATTGCCTCTTGTTAATATTAAATTAATCGGGTTTAAAATGAAATGAAAAAAAGATAACATGTTGCTGTGAAAAAAAGTACAAATATTTTATTAGATAAAACTGTTTAAATTTAATAATGCAATAAAACACAAAATACATTATGTAAACATTAAATTAATGATTGTAACTGTAGCAATACGAACTTAATGTACTCTTATAAATAGCTATTAAGCAAATATGTTAGCTAACAGTACTTTCAGAGTTCATACTTGGCACTTGCATCGCGACTTTTTGCGAATTAGTTACGCGTCTTTTACGTCCTTGGTAAGCGAAAAAATTCTAGCGTGATGGCATGCTACATACATCAGTATACATTGGTAGTTCGCGCTTGTTGCACCGATATATCAAGACACGGTATTCGCAACATGCCTTTAAACACGACACTATTCTAATAACATTTTTTAATACTCACAATAGTGTCAAAGCAATTAAAACTTTCGCAAAATAAATATGTGTCGTATGCATGTTTTCGACACGTGTTACGTTAAATTTGTGTGGTGAAATGTTTGACATGATGCGTTTTGTATCGGTCATTTGTCGGAAAGGAACTGGAGACGTTGACTTTGGGAGGGAACCGCGGCAGCCTGCACCTCGAGCCCGCACCGGACTCGGATGCTGACATGAGAGAGGCTCTTGCACAACGGTGCCATGATCTCGATAACCAGGTATTTAATATTTAAAAAGGTTCCTTAATAGTTTTTATTTTTTTTATTCTATGCCCGGCTGGAAATCTTTATCTACTTAATCATCTTTAATATGACTATTAATGATAATGACTTGTGTGAAGCCTATTTGAGTTTGTTTATCTCTACCTACCTCTATTTATATAAGAACAATTAATTATTAAGCTTGTTTATGTTAAAGATTAATCGTATTCTTTACGAACAAAGTAAACGTTCTTTCGCGCTTTAGATGTGTGATAAATATTTTAAATTAGTATTGCATAGATGTTATCAGAGACGATCCGTCGGATAAAGCACGACGATGGGTGAAAGTCTTATGCGACAGCGTGTTTACAGTTTATTAAACTCTAACAATGGCAAGTGATCTTCTAATTGCAACTATGTCCGCATTTAAATATAATACTGATTGCTTAAAGAGGGATACTATACGGTTCTTACGATGGCAGATGTCGTAATCAGCAACCTTACTTTTAGCTCAATTGTAGTTAATTTCATACTGGACTATAAGTAAAACTTAGATTTAGGGAGTCGGCTTCCGGTCACGATAACTGAATTGTTTTTATCTCTTATCCTATATGTCAAGGAACCGACTTTATACGAATTTAACTTTAAATTACCGTTTAAGTTATATATTACATTGTTTACTTTAGCGAAGATAGCATAAAAATTTGCGCAAAAATTACAAACAGTTAATTTCGTTACATTATTGCGAAAGGTTTTGTGCGGTGTACGTTTGCAATTGTAAAGTACGTCGACTGTGCATTCCAACACTGAAGGTCGATTTACTCATAATCTGTTAAAAGCAATCTGTACTAATGATCACTTTAATGCTGCTAAGGTTTGTGTGATACTTATGTTCGTTATTCTACTTTAAAGATCGATCTATGTTATAAATACGAAAATACGAAATCTTTCAGAATAAGTGGCATTCTCTAAATATGATTGTCAAATGTTATATGTTGGAAATGAACTGCGATAGGTATAGAGAAAATTCAATAGATTGGTGGTTCATTGCACTAGTCGCTGGGATGAGGGAGAAGGCGCATTATTTGACCTTGAACCGTCAAAAACATATATCTCCTAACAATCGCATCAAAATCATCCTTCAAATTGTCAAACAATTTGCCAATGGACAATGAACTTTGCGATATCAGGTGAAAATCCTTCAAGAGGAGAAGATGACGTTACTAAGCGAGGTGAGCCGGTTGACGGCTGCGCAGCCCGGGGCGGCGGGCGGCGGGGAGCGCGAGTTGGACGAGGCGGGCGCGTCGCTGGGCCCCGCGCACGCCGGCACGCTGCGCTACAGCCACATGCGGGCGCAGCTCGACGCGCTCAAGGACGAGCTGGACAAGCTCGAGCTGCAGCGCGACGACCAGCGCGCGCGCGCTGACGGACTCGAGCGAGAACTCGCTATGGTCAAACTGAGGAACGAAGAACTACAGGTACGTAGAACTGGTCACTAAGGATAAGTGTAGAATTTATTTACTAAATCTGCAATAAAGAAGGTTATTTATTGACCTTATAGAAAGTGACATGGATTGAACGACGAAAAAAATTTTATAGTAAAGTAAAAAATGTTATGATTTTATAGCTTTTTACAGTTAAAGAAACGTTACAAATTAGTATTCAATATAGGAAATTGTATAAGAAAGTTATAACCGAATGAATTCCCTATTTTTTTTTTGCAAAAACTGATTTGTTTATTACTTCATACACTGCTTTCAATCATTCAAGTGATTTTTTATTATTATGTAAGTTAATGAACGCTCTACGTTAAATATTTTTAATCAACTCAACATTAACGATTTATTTATCACCGTGTCGACTGAGGTATACTTAGTAATTACCAGGATTTAATAATAATTACACATATTTGGTTTTAACTTTATTATTGCCGTGAAATACCACTATTATTTTGTTGTTTCAATATTTCGACGGTGGAAACGTTTCTTTAAGACAGCGCAATGTTGTTAGATAGCGGCATCAGAAAACGTAGCTCTGAAGGACGAGGTGGACGCGCTGCGCGAAACGGCGGCGAAGGCTGCCGCGCTCGAGGCCGCGGTCGCCTCATACAAGAAGAGGATGGAGGAACACGTCGATTTACGTAGACAGGTACGTTAATAATATCGCGTAGTGACTGACATGACAAAGTCAAGTGATTTGTCGACAGGGATTAAAGTTTTGGAGGTTTCCTATTTATTATTTTTTATTTAATTTTTCATTTTTGAACAGATTCTTTGTATATTTTATAAATTGGTGTATACAGGTGAAACTATTGGAGCGCGCAAACTTAGAGCACGTGCAGCGCGCGATCGAGCACGAGCAGGCGGCTGCGCGCGCGAACGCCGTGCGCGCGCAACTCGACATATATAAGAAACAGGTCAATTATTGCTTCTTATTCAAATCCAAATTATTTTCATTTTTAAGTATATTACTTAGAGTAGATAGGTCTCCGTTAGTCTAGATTAGGTCTAAAAGAATTAAGAGCCGAAATGATAGCTATACTAGCTTGTCTCGTCCGCTGGGGATAAAAAAAACTTCGTTTGTAGTCTATCTATGTGTTCTTCCAGACTGTATTCTATTATATATCTATGCTAAATATCATGGAGATCTTTTAAACCGTTTTGAAAACATGTAACAAACATCCATCCATCAAAATTTTGCTCATTGATGTTATTACTTGCTGTCACCCGCAAAAAATCTTAATTAGTAGTTATTTTCTTTTGAAATTTCGCATTAATAATAATAATTTACTATTTCGTTCAACACAGGTAACAGATTTAAACGAGAAGTTAGACGCGGAGATAACGAAAGCAGATAAGTTGGAGATAGAGAACAAGAAGCTGAGCAGCCGCGCGGCGTCGCTGCAGCGCGAGCGCGACTCGCTGCTGCAGGAGCGCGTCACCCTCAGGGAGACAGTGGACGAACTGCGCTGCTCCACCGCCTCCGCAGGTAACATAACATTGGTGGAGCCCGCTTTAACATCTTCGCACGAATGGGCTGGCTTGCTCGGTGGAATACCACGACCACACAGGCGAGAGTTGGGAGCAATTCTGTGTTTCGTCATCATTTTCTTATACGGAAAGCATTGGAAAGGAAAGTGTATTTGACGGTGGAGGAGACGCATAAGAAGGGGAAATGTCCTCTTTATGCGCGTCTCTTTTTTTTGTGGATTTGGATTGGATTGTTTCGAGAAATTGTTTCGCTTTCTCGGAGAATTCAGGTGGCCGCTCGCTCATTTACAACCTTTATAATATAAAAAAACATCATCAGCTCACTATACGGCCCACTGAGGGGAGACTACCCTAAGTTAAGGTGATTATCTTCTGTCAACCACATTGGCCCAATCCGGGTTGATTTCACATATTTTTTTATTTTTTTTACCGATATGTGCAGGCATCATGACAATTTACTTCACCATGAGAACGTCGAGTAAATTATATATTTACTAAAAAAAGACAAAACGGAATAAAACTTCAAAACTTCATTCTCTTGATATTCACTTGCTTAGACTCTGTCTCTTTCTCCCTCTCGTTTCTGTCTAGTCTATTATATATCTGAATCCATAGTCTAAAATATTTATTACAGGATATAATCCTGTTTTTCTCCTAACCGAAACAGAGATATGACTGTGTGTTGTTTAATTTCCAGGCGCAAGCGAAGGCAACGTCTCCAAAGAGATGATGCCGAATGATCTGAAGGAGCGTCTGGTGCGGCTCGAGCACGAGAACAAGCTGCTGCGCCAGAACCAAGGAGCACAAGCAGACCAGGCCTCAGTGCAAGTATGGACTTAAACTACATGATATGTCATTTCTTGCATACCATTAAGGGACCCTTACCTTATAATACTATACTAGCTACTCCGTGTAATCCATCGAGCCAAAATCCATATGACATAAAAACTGTCGTTTTGTTCACATCCTGTAAAATTTTAAATCCCAAATATCAAAATTAAAATCCTTGGATAACGAAGGCTCTTGCCATTGGCTGAATATTATTTGTAACCATGGCAACCTTGCTCCTTTACTTCTATTGGATAGTATTGTCTCTCTCGCACGACATTGTTTTCCAATCTATTTAACAGTTGATCAGTTTGATAGTGTAAAAATAAATATCCTAAAGCGTATTTTAAGTGTATTAAAAAAAAACGATTATTTTAATCATCTTATGCCACGAAGTTGTGTGTTTCCGCTTTATTATATTAGTATAGACTAGTAGAGATAGTGATAAAGCTTATCTTAATGTTGTGTCTGCATATTTCTATGCGGAGTGCATAGAGGGTGTATATGTATGCGCTTGACATGCACACGTTAATATTTAATGAACAATCAGGCGCTGCTGGAGGACTACGCGGCGCGGCTGGAGAAGCAGCGCGGCGTGAACCGCGAGGCGGCGCAGCGCATCATGCAGCTGGAGGCCGCGCTGGAGCAACCGCATCCCCGTCTCGCCTCCGCCATTGAAGACAACCAGAGGAAATGTTAGCACCGCAGCGGAAATATCCTTCCTTATACGTTTGCTTAAAAATCGTCTTGTCCTTCCCTTCTTTTTAACCATCTTCAAAAATCAGTTTCTCCATTTCATTGGTATTTTTTTATGCCTGTCCACCGATTATTCTTCGCCCCCTTCTTTATTGTTTAGAAGCAAAGATGATCCATAGCTTTTGGTTTATGAAAGTTACGTCCGAGTATTGAAACAAATCTTAAATACTTCGCTTCGAAAGCGCCACTTACAATATACATGAACATTTTAATGGAATTTATAGTTCAGGCATGGTCATATCATTTAAAACGCTGTTACATTTAATGGCCGGTTTCTCAGCTATATTTAACCATTCGTTAATGTTTTTGGTTTCGTAAGTTCATGATATGCCTTTCCGAACTAAGTGACTTCAGTTTTACTCTATTGAAACTTAGTTCAACCTCAACTCACGTGACAACCTTCGGTGTAGGCACTGATCAGTTTCGGACCCGTCGGTGGTCCTTCAGGGTGAGTGATTAACGGCTGTGTTCGTTATCGTATCGCGTCGGTCACTGAACATCGAAGGTTGTCACGTGAGTTAAGCCGTGTTTTATAATTAATATAGTATAATGTTTTAATAAGTTACATTGTTGTGTGCAGCGCTGCAGGTGGAGGAGCTGCAGGGTCTGCTGGGCGAGGAGCGGCGGCGCGCGGGCAAGCTGCAGGAGGCGCTGGCGGCGCGCGACGCGGACCTGCTCGCACTCGAGGACAAGTACAAAAAGTGCGTCGACAAGGCCAAGGAGGTCATCAAGTCTCTCGACCCCAGAACCATCACCACGGGTACGGGTATCACTGTACTGGTGTAACAGTCTCTAGATGATATCTTACCATTAGTTAATGTAATACCGTCCTACAGGGCAACAGTCAATATCGGATATAACGCTGGGCTACTCGCGCGCTAACAACAGCGCGGCCGCCGCGCGCTCCGACGCACCGCCCAACAACAACAACCGGCACGAGTGAGTTCGTAATATTACTAATAATAAAAAATGCGAAAGTTTAGTTGAATGAATGGATGTTTGATAGAAAATATGTTCTGAACGGCTCGCAAATCGGATATAATTTGGCACATATTTTAATATTTACTAATATAAAAGTCAAAATTTGGATGGATGGATGTTTGTAGTGTAAACTGCTCGACGGCTCTCGATGATATTTAGCATAGATGTAGAGGATAGTCTGGAAGAACACGTAGGCTAACTGACATTTGTTTTTTTTATTCCACCCCGACGGAGTCGCGGGCGAAAGCTAATGTATAATAAAGTCTGAAATAGCTGTTAAGTATTTTTTTAATTCCCCGCGAACGAAGCCGCGGTCAAAAGTTAGTTTTGAATATGTTATTGTTTTAATTCCAGAGTTCATAGTATAAAATAGTTCAATAAAACTATTATGTGTATTTTTAAGATGGAGTGGTAGCGGTAGCGGCGAGGGCAGTGGGGAGGGCGGGGAGGCGCGCGTCAACAACGAGCAGCGGCTGCTGGCCTCCGCGTGGTACCAGCTCAGCCTGCGCTGCCACCGCGAGGCGGTCGACCAACGGTTCGCGCTGCTGGCTAGCGGACACTCCTTCCTCGCGCGCCAGCGCCGCCAGCAGCCGCGCCCGCGCCCTGCCACGTCCACACCCGCGCCCTGACCACCGCAGGACATAGTGATACCGACACAAGGTACGTATGGTCAAATTGACCATATGTCACATTTTAATAACTAGAAATCAGTACAGTAAGGTAACACATTACATATGGGCTATTCGTCCAACTTGACATTACGATCAAATTTCTTTTTATTTCTTTTTTGGTAACTCTAATAAGTACCAACCAAAGGAATCTTTAGAACTCACCCAAAAACAGTCAGCAATTTACAATTATCTAAAAAACAAACAAGTTTTTTGATTAAGTGTTGAATATAATTTTGATTTTAATTTCTTCAGTGTTATAAAATAATGTATGTTGTAATTGATGTCTATTTACGAAGACATAAACGATGACGTATATAATATTTATTTTTCTCTAAGACAGCGTACAAGTTAAATATTGTATTTACTTACAAGATGTAATAAAATAACTTTTTGTTTCAGTGGTCGCACTGGCAACACAACTTGTCAGCTGTCAGATCCGACAGAACAATGTTGCAAGAATTAAAAATGACAGACTTTTATACCAACAGTATAATTAGTATTTGTTACCGTGAATTCCTACTTCGAAACACATGAATATATAGCTATCCTTGTTACTTTAAATAAAACGAGAAGTATAAGAAGGATTTTTGAAGTATTTCGTTTATGAAAAAACCTACAGATTTTATTATATGGTTGGTTCACTTTAAGTCTAATAATTTATTATAAGATCATGTGATTTATGGTCTATGGTCAATTTTGTGTGATTTAGTACCAGTGATGTATGATAAGAAATGTAATTATTGTGTGTCAAAGTTGTTTTTTTATTTTATTTTTAAAAGTTGATTAATCTGAGAACAAACGTAAAAATACGCAAGTTTTAGTAATTTTATATAAATTTTTAATTTGCATATAATTTGGTTTACA
>LD688948.1:1194281-1214943 GCA_003118335.3 Papilio memnon
TAAGTTTAATGGCGTGAAAATATATAGCCTAAAGCGTGACGTAAGTGTAAGGCTTTATTATATTAGTATAGATATAGATATAGATAGATTATGACAACATTAAAAAGTTCAATTTCAATCTCATTTTAAAAAACAAAACTTTGTAGTCTGTTGAAAAATAAAAGACAATTAAATTTCGCGTTCATCTTAATTTCAAAACAATCACGAACCGCGTTAGCTATCGTTTTTGAATTGTTTAATCCTTCATTATAAATTACAGGTTGAAAGTCTGCGATCGCTTATTAAGCTGCCACAGTCGATACGCGATGTGTACAGATAATGTATCTTTTTAACACATTATAATACAACAGGTTTAATTGGTTGAAAAGTAATAAATTGCAGTGTGAATCCGAAGCGTGTGTCGAGTCATGTGCCGGCGCCGGATCGAGACGAACAATAAAAAATGTTAAAGAACTATGCAACACAAACAAATCGAGCTGGGAATGAATTAAGACAATCGTACGCCCGGATAAGAGTATTAATTTAAATACTTTTTTATCGTAGGAGTATTAAAAAACTTCTTTTGCATAACATCGATAGTTATTTCTTTAAATCGAAGGATACAGGATGTGGTATTGTCGGTCGTAAATTTGGGTATTCCTGTGGATTTAAAACTCCCATAACAATGGAATAAACGTAATACATTATGCTTTCATCCCAAAGTTATTTCTAAAGCAGTATAGCTTCTGTAATAAGATTTTATTTTTTCTATTTTTGTAAGTAAATGTTGTTTGTACGAATGTGTTCACGTGCATTTTAATCGTTGTCTAACATTACACATCGTTGGTCGTGAATTTGCTTATTTCCTCTTTCGAGTGTGCCCCTTACTTTAATTAAGATCTAATAAGATACATACGATTTATTTTAGTATAGAGAAAGCTTAGCTTGTGTATTTAATTTCTTATTAGCTTAGTACGAATGTACCGGACAATTTGTATTTAATTTTTACTTATAAAAGATAGTAAACCAATGCGTTCATACGTAACAACATTGTATTGTATACTGTAAGTGAAAATAACAGTTGCGTTATTACTTACAGCTAGTCGTAGGCAGAGCTTTCGTAGAGTGCATCTGCAATCTACGACGGTTGACTGCCAGCTGGTGTTATTAGAGAGCAATTCTTACGTCGTACAGTCGAAGACATTAATTGATGACCCATTTATTTAAAATGACGCCTGACTTTATCTTTGCAAGTAGGTAAAAACTATTCAACAAATAAATTTGCTAAGATACACACATTTGTTTAATAATAGGATTATTGTTACAAGTATCGGGCCGAATAATATTAAAAATATACAATCAAAGAGTTATTATTTTTAAACAATGGTATGGACAGATATGTACCAAATGACATGTTATCGCTGGTTCATTTCATAGTATTTAAGCGGCTTCGCCAAATGCATAACTTCCTGTGAAGTAATTTATTTTTAATATGATCCTTCGAAAAAAATTCGATAAGGAAAAAGCGATGTAAATTTCATGGACAAATTATTGTAGAGATATGCGCGTGATACAACCTTAAATACGTTTAAATTGCAAGTGAAACGTTTGATTTAACGACTGAGAGTATAAGCGGTAAGAAACAATGTGTTCGCTTGTGGTGGTTTTTTCCTGATGACGAGTGGTCGGCGTACGTCCAATTAGGGGAGTACGAAGGCGCATCATTAGCGGGCGACGTGGGCTATGCGGCCGCGAGGGCGCGGGTCCTGCGCGGCCTTCGCCTGTCCCCTAGCACCCGTCGCCTCGCCCCGACCGGTTGTGCATCTTTTACTCTAATCAGCCAGGAAAAAAATAAGCGGCTGTCGTGCGCATGCGCGAACGAAAGCAAGCGAGCGAGAGGTCGCGCCACGCTCACAGCGCTGTTTCGTGCTGTATGGAGAATTTTGCGGTACCTGCACTCAGCCAGTAAACAATATGGTGTTAAAAATTTTGAAAAAATTACTACTTGTTAGGCGGTTGACGTCTTTAGAAGCTATCTTCATCGTTTAACCTACTAGAGATATAGATGGTACAAGACTACGCTTAACGTTTGCTTTACGTTTGTTTCAAGTTATTTGTAGTGTAAAAGGTTTTCTTTGTAAATTGTTTGCAAAAGATAAATCAATCAAGCAAACAACACAAAATAAGCATCGAGATAAATGTACAAGTGCAGTTGGGGCCCTTTGAGGTGTGCTGTGACGACCGCGGCTGGTTCAAGGGTCTGCCGTCTATTTATAGAGCGTGCGGCGCGATGCTATCGGGCCCGGCCACGCTGCGGCTCGCACGATCTACACCCGCCCTCGATGCACCCTCCGAACGCAGCGGTCGCTCAATAAAATAGACCAAGAAAAAAAGTCCATATTACATTTATTCGAGCTATTTATATCACGTGTCCATTGTTTGTGCCTCGCCTGGAATTAATCGCTGGCAGGCAATTTAGTCCTGCGCCCAGGTACTCTTTAAAAGAATCAAACGGCTCGCAGCGATTTGCATGCATGCGATTCCGTCGGAGTCGCTTCATGGGATGAGGGGTACGATCGACGTCGATGACGGTTAGATGAGTCGGCTAGGTCGGCTGCGCGGTGCGGGGCACACGCCGCGCTCATCCGTATGCTGCGCGCGACTGCGGCTTCCTGTGCCTAGCGCCGAGAGGACGTTGCGAGGCGACTCTTGTCGACATTTTAGATTCATCCGTTGAAGTAACCCGCATGTTTATTCGTCACTACAGATGCTAATAGGCGAAGGCGATGGGCACAGACGACGTTTATGGAGTGTTCTCGTGCAGAAGACATAGATGTGGGTATTTGCCAGTACCGAGTTGCGAGAGCTGACGATTCAGTATTCGAGCGTGCCGCGGGCCACCGGACACGGCGCGAGTTATTTACGACGGCCGCGAGACAATCGTCCGGTCTGCGCTCATCCGGTGCCACCGACGACGCGCTGCCAATACCGTGACGTGCTCGTCTTTATTAAATGCCTTCCTTTGAAATTAACACACGTTTCTAGCTCGTATTTGTATGAGGTATTAATGTATTGTTATAAAGTATGCTAATATTATGGGCGATAAGAGCTGTAGAATGTGCGGAAGTAGTTAAAGGCGTAATGAATATGTAGGGAAATAATTCTTACACTAATGAATGCAATGAATATATCCAGTCGCATTGCTAATCAGTTATTATATAATTTCACTTTTACTGCAATAACAATGATACATTTCATTGTACCATTGTTATACATGGTTATACAACCGAGGTAGAATAGAGACTATGTAGAGTCAAAGTTGTCGTGGTACAGTGCGCGACAGTAACGGTCTAAAAGCGATGGTTGCACTAATTGATTTTATTTGCCGAGTGTTGGCGGAAGCAGAGCGTTTAGTCGCATCTCGGGTCAATGACCACAACCCTCAGCGCGCACTGTGCCGCCGGAATGCAGCTAAACACCGCACTACACGACATTGTAGAAGCACTCCTTGACACACAAAGTAGTCGAACATAAAATAAATCATGCCAGATGCAAATCCGCAATCCTGATTCATTGGTACTTATGTTATAAATCGTGTAGATATTTTAAAATTCTTCGTTTTGCTTGGAAATTTTAGACATAGACAACAAAAATAACATGTATTGGCTGAATCAATATCAACACAGACTACTTATTTATTGTTGATCGAAGAATGTGTCTGTCTGTCCCTCTACATGTAGAATGTAGGAAGTGATCAATAACTATAAAAGAAGACACTGTTTATGTTGAGCGTATAATGGTTCTTTTTAATAATAAAATATGTTTACGAAATTATATAATCGTGATTAGAATGTAAAATATGTTCTATTTATCAATACAGCATTTACTTGCAAGTATTATTTGTACATATAATTATGTATTGAAACAACGATTCCGTGACACTGCTTGCCGGTGTAAAATAATTACGTTTTCATATCCGTCTTGTTAAACCAAAAGACAACCGACAGTATTATCACAAATTATCTTATTTGGTTTTACTCTACGAAGAATGACCGTTTAACAAATTTAATGCTAGATGTTCTAGGTATCTTTTTATGAGATTTTATGACAATTCAGTAGGATCTTTTATCATAAAACATAGGATCACTACTTGGAGATCATTTTTTTGCTTAACAAAAAAAGTGAGCTTCGCAAACTCAGGTCTTTTTCTGATAAAAATATAAAACCTTACGTTTTATGGGCGAGGTGGTGAAATAGAGGTTTAATACAATCGTGGTCTTAGTGCGGTACAATATGATGACCGAGTGAAACTATAAACATTCCAGTATTATTATAAAGAGGCCATTAATTAAAATAGATGCGAAGCGATAAGTACAAGGGCCGCAGAGTACCGAACATACATAAAGTGGTCAGATAAAGCCGTGCACATAAAGTCTGCGGGCGCATTTTATAAACATTGCAAAGAGATGTACAGTCACGTGCACAAACGTCTGTATTTGGAGGACTTGTGAACTTTAAGATGTGTGCACAATGCTGAACATGCAACATATTTCGGGCATATCTTAATAATTAATTAATTATAGATTTGAGTTTGTGATTTCCCGTTATTGGTAAACATCTAAGTAGAAAAACCTGGGCGATAACTTACTCAGGTGAAATATTTTTAGGTAATACAGTGTAATAATCTTTCGACTCTTTATGTGCACGTTATACCATTAAATGAAATATTCCATTTGTGTACTACAGTTAAAAACGTGGTAATTTCAGTTCATACATCATGCCAGTCTCTTCTACTTATATTTAATAATCAATTTGTAAAAAAACAATACACTTTTGTAAAGTTCGTAAAATAATTTACAAAGAAGATATGTGGAAGGACCTTTATGTCATCGTTTTAACGTAGTCCACGCGACTGTACGTGACTCCGCGAGTTGGCGCTCGTGACGGCCGCGGCCGCGATGAACCTTTGATACAGTGTCATAGACGAGTTCCCCCCAGCCAAAACCCCTCATTCCTCACCAGGTAGACACTTCCGAACCGATTCCCTACGATTCACTTAATCGGCCGGCATTGTTATTCGTTCACGTGATGCACGACCTTCGTGAGTGAGCCACCGCTTCCCGCGAACGAGTGTTCTTTTCCATTTAACAACTCTATTATTCTGCACGACGTAAACACACGGGGGAATTTTCTTTACGACGCTCGATTGTGTCCGATTCCTTTTGTTTATGGCTTTGTAACGATATCTCTTTCTTGTTATCATACCTCGTTAAGAAAATAACTTAATTTTCTGCAAAAAACGACTACACTTTTGTTTTCCTTTAAACTATGTTATAATTCAATTACAAACTGCGTGTTAATATTTAATGATATACTGAATAATTAGTTTGATATTTGCAATAAGTGACTAAGCTAATATCTTCATAAGAATGTACCTAATGGATACAACAAAAGTAGTTTTAGAGTGAGCTTGAGCTCACTACTGTTTGTAAGAGACGTCAACGTATCATACAAACGGTGAACGATCTGTCCATTTCATCGGGTCAACGTTAGAAAAAAAGTACACGAATAAAGAGTAAACTGACAAAAGAAGATTAAAAAATATTGCTCAACAAATTGTTCCTGAAATTATCAATTTTATTACAAAAGCGGTCCCGCCGCCGGAGCATTTTACTGGTGTTTTTTTAGGCCCGGAGCATATTCAATTTAAAGTGCTATTATAACTAAATATGGTGGTGCTTTCGGGTCGTTTAATACCATTTTGGGCGAGCGAGTCGCGCTTGGCCGCTGGCACGATGACTTGCGGCCGGGTGTCGTTGACTCCGCCGCCGCCGTCGCCCGCTGTGATGCAAGAGGTAGAGGCATCGCGTCTATTTGCATGGCCCGCCTCCTTCGTATTTGCTCGAGTTAAGAGACAAGCCTCATCGCACTTCAACGATCACGTTTAGCTTTTTTTGCCCTTTTCTTAGTAAGTATATAATAACAAAAGTATTATATTGTGAAGCGCTAAAACCTTTCAAAACGACGAAGAATTCGACAACTTTAATGCCATGCTAAAAATATCAATCGTATATAAAATCCTTACATGTAGCTTTTCCGCACAAAATCAGTGTTGGCGACGTGAAGGCGAACGGTTTAATGTGCAGGTAATGTATAGAGGAGCGTACAAACGTGTAGTGTATTTGAATACTACACAACATCTGTAGACGTTGCAACAAAGTCAGTCTGCATTGTGTGCTCTGTGAATCCAGGAAACACACACTTTTTTACAACTTCACTCGCCTGTCCACTTAGATATGCTTCAGTGAAATTGACCCTTAAGATATACCTAGAATACGTAACTACCAGACAGGTATCGCAGAAAAACTATAATTTTATTACAAAAACAAATGGTGTGATGCATTAACCACACTATTGATGCATTACCACAGTTTTTACCGGTGCAAAGTCCTTTTCCCCTGAATGCTACTCTCATCTCAAACTCCAAAATTGTTTATTTAATACTATTTTCCCACTAGAAATATAACGCTGTAGAACACATAATTCACTCTATTTATTTAGAGAAAGAAAACATTGCTCTGACGTTTAATCCACGCACAGCCTAGGGTTTTAAACTAGATTAAATAAATAAATCAAGAATAGGCAAATTTATCGCGAATTTAATATTATGCGTGTCTAGTTCATTAAATTAAATATGTTTTATAGTTCCATTCATTGTTGCTGAACAAATAGCGTACAGTCGGTGGAAACCGGGCCTGCGGCGCCGTGTGAAGACGCCCAGCATTACGGACCTCGCGCTGGTGCCCGCCATCATATTTCATTAGCCGACTCTATTCGCATCGCATTATTTATGGCTTCTTAGTTTTGTCCATGAATACTCTCAAACAGCACGACTTTAATAGACCCACTGGAGCGCAGTATTAAGGACATTTGAATGGTACAACTGAGGTCAAGTCTATTCCTAAAATACCTAATCTATAGCTATGTTGTTCATTATAAGATCATTATTTGCAACTACAAAAATCTATTTACTGAAATAAGTTACGAATATGGCTTCTTCTGCTTCTCCGATTTAAATAAAACCCTTTCTACTCGACAAAGAAATATTTAAATATAGATTTGAGATTTAATCCAGAGATGAGAATGCATTTATATACGCGTTAAATGCAAATAAAACGTAAAAAGCATAGAACTTGGATAACATACGAGTAGTGATGTCAGTTGCGTTTTTTTTTTCACCGACGCTATTTTTACGTCGCCATTTTTAAATTAAGATTCATTTCTTTCGATCACGAGTTTTGCTCCGCATGTAAGTCATGTCTTTCATTGTGTGGGCCGTGGACTTGTGGTCGTTTTGCGACTTACGCAGGTTTGACGTGCGGCGAGGCAGAGGGCGCGGGAGTGCCTGCCCAGTTTCCCGGAAGGTCCCGACTGCAAGTTTAATTGCTGGGCGTTGATGGGCCCATCCTTGAAACATTATTTAAGGTGAGAACGTTCGTTCGCCCTTCACGAGTCGCGGACGTGTTAGCGTTTGAGAAAGGAAATACCATTTCTTACGACCATAACCTTCAGTACAGGTTCTTTATGTTTTATTGTGGACTGTTTTGATAACATGTTTTTGCTTCAAAGTCCAACTTAACATATATTTGGAGTTTTATTTGTCGTTGTTGTGCTTCACATTATGGAATTACAGACATGGTTGAAGATTTTTAATTGAGAGAAAACTTTAATATAAAAACGAACATAAACGTAGAGATACTTTTACTCACATCATATGTTACAATTCAGTACCGCTAGAGTTGGCAAGAACTGAATCATAACCGGCTAGATAGCTACAACAATGACTCGATATTACTAGATCGTTCGCGGTTATTACGGCGACCGTTTCATTTATTGTGATGAGTCGACCGCAAGCGTTTGTAAAGCAATCCCGAGGGAATCCGGAAAGCGATAGAACAACAAATGGTGGCAGAGCTAATTGTGCAATTGAGCTTTAGCCACGCTGCGAGCTGCAAGCGGTGCGAACGTCGCTAGGCGCGGGCGACGTTCCCAGGCCGACAGTTTCTGCACGTACTCTTCGCCTGGACAATGCCTTAACAAGCCTACTTCTTTTTGTAACGGTACACAATTGCATTTAAAGGTAGACGTTACGCTTCACCTCTTTGCGAGTTAAAGAAAAAAGGAGCAGCCTTTATAATTATAGAATTACACAGGTTGATGTTTTTTTCTTTGTGCACTAGTGGCACGTGAGCAAATCTGTCGGCATAGTAGTGAAAAAAGAAACCGATGTACATCAATACCATTACAGCACATCGTTTACGTTGTAATCATAACAGAAATTAAGCAGTGGTGCAGTTTGAATTGTAACCCATATATAAAAAGAAACAGTTAACACTACAGCGTGATAATAAACATTTTATTTCCGTCTTGTTGATAATTATCAAACGGTAACAAATAAGTGATTAAAACTTGAGTTAAACAACGGGCGTAATAATTAACTCGTCGCAGTTTACTTCACATAGATTACAGGTGTTAACATGACAGAATGAATGATAAATAAATAGTTAGTTCTTAGAGCATACCAAAACAACTTCATTTTGCTTTTTTTAATCTCTGTTTTACATGCCCAAGTAAATATTTATAATGTCAACATGGATAACAAAGGATCACTTCGATCAATGCTAAACACGATTCGCAAACAAAACACTTACTAAATACATAAAAGTAAATATTTTTTAAGCACTTTCCAAAGACGAGCTAGAATAGAGCTTAAAGCTTATTGAATAGAAGTTTTTATAAATTGTGGGCGCGCGCCGGGCGTTCGTGAGAAAACAACGATCGGCGCTACGGATGAGCTTTGCGATTGGATTTATGATATTTCAAAATCACGCTCGCAACCTTGAACCTACAAGAGAGTAAATCACACATCATGATAACTTTGTTTTTTCAACGGCTGTAAAAGGAATCGTAATGCGCTTATCGAAGCTCGAAAGCTAAAGCTGCGAAATGAACGTGTTTGCTATAGTTTTGTAGAGAATCGAATTTTTATTTTTGCAGCGCACTCTAAGAATTTTATCGCTCATTCGGATTTCATATCGTCTTAATTTATATTATTTTACGACATTTTGCTGTTTATTGTTTTTTTGTTCTTACGTTTAAACTACAAGTTTTAAGTTTTAATTTAAATTAAATTTAAAATATGAGGTTGTCTTAACAGACTTGACGACTAAACTTGAAGTAATAGGCAAAGAATATTTTATACTTATTGAATAAGAATACGTCGTTTGTTTAAATATAGCTATTTGTTTTTATGAAATGCGAAACTGTGACACTTTAAACCACAATTACATGATTTGCAATTAAGAGTAAATTACATTTGCTTTACGTAGTAAGCTAAAATGATTTGATAATAAAATGTAATAGGAATGAAATTGGGAAATTTGGTATAATGTTATGCACAAAATTCATGGAACTAATCTTGACTAAACGTCTAAAAAAAGAGTAAAAGTTAATTAAACTCAAAGCACCGGATCTGAAAATAAGAGAGCCAGTTTTAACAATAACCCAAACACGATTGGCCAATATTTTCCCCGTAAACATAGAACCATAAGCAGCATCGTCTGGCGAGACGCAACTCGTTATTGCGAGAATTATGGAACATTTAAAGGGACAGCAACACCGACATTACACGACCGCATCGCCTCGTTACTTTAATCAGATTTTTAATGTGTTTAATCATGCTATAAATAGGTTATTACAAAGTTATTTTGCTTGTCTTCTATAGAGCGTTGAAAATACTTATTTAGCTAAACGCGATCATGATTGAGGGTTGTTGGATTGGGCATCGAGGGAAATTATAGGTGGTATTGGGGCGTTCCCATGGCCTACACTAACGCCCTGACACCTCGCCCATGTGCGCTGCTCCCTGCCCAATTATAACGGGAAACAGGCCTTAGGGCGAACCTACACAAACTAAGGTCGCCCGACTAATCAGGGAGGTGAATGTTTGTTGTTTGCGAATATCGAATAATAGACGTATACCTATCATTTATGGTCTGAAAGGGAAGAAGGTGTCCGAATAGACAAATAACAATGCTACATCTAGTAAAGGGATCGTAGCGTAAAGACAACTATTTTATTACTGGAAACTACACTTAGAGACTAGAAACGCACTAATATTGTAAACAGTGTTTATATAGGAATCAAAACTAAAGAACTAATATACTCTGAAATTCAGTTCAATATCTTTACCACCAAGTACTATGTATATTAAAACCGTAAGAAGTATCGTAAATAACCGTTATCCAACGTTTACGAGACAGTAGCAGTGTAAAGGTTCCTTTATTCTGTTCTATTTTGCAGGCAATATCCCGACCTGTAATTGCTTAAACATATAACCACTGTCACGTCGAAAATGAGATGGATCGGTACCGCGCAAACCGCACACATTATTAAATAAACAAGTCGGCTACGAACAAGACGTCTTGTTATAAGATAATGAGTCATTTTCAATATTGTAGGTTATGAATTCTAGGAATTAAAGGATTGTAGATACTTAAATAGATTATCCTTAATTATGTATTGTTCCAGTGTATCCCTTTCACTCGACTTCTTTTTTTCGCAGGTTTGAATATGATACGCAAAACAACCATTTCGTACCTAAAGCAAGATACACACGCTCTGTACAGTTCAACTGACAGTTAAAAATTTGCCAATACACGCACAGTATTGACTGAATAGTTCGACTGCTCGAGCGAATAGTAAAAAATGTAAAATTAATCAAAAACCGGCCCTGTTCACACAATAAAAAATTCAAATACTATGTTATTAATAAAGTGACAGTGAGTACGCTTAAACGCTGTGGGTTTTTTGTACTGCTTTAAAAAGTTGTATTGTATTTTTAAAATTTACTTTTGTCTAATAAATAAAAAAAAAAGTTAGAACTGAGCGTAAGTAACGTGTTTTACCTAACATTATGAAATCGAACGAGTTTTTGTTAAATGAGTTTGTAATCTTTTAGAAACTGGACGTCCTATCAAAATGATCAAAAAATGCAGTGACAGCATGCTTGCTCACAACTTATAAGCATATCACACAGGTTGTGTTGCAAATTCATCATAAGATTTACCGCTACATCTGGGAACTGTCATAAGGCTCGGTGAAGAGCCTCGTAATATAAAGCCAGCGAGCATGCAAATGCCGATTCCGCTAACCTTAATGGTGTCTCGCTCACGATTTTGTCCCGCGAAAAGCAAGCGGAATGCCTCTTACCTCAACCACACGTGAATATTATACTTTTAAATGAGCTGATAAATAGACAGCGCAGTAAACAAAATGTGCTTGTTTTTGTTGAGAATAATAGCAATATTTTTTTCTATACACGTCTATAAATTATTAGGCTTCTGTTTCAAGGCGTGGTTTAAAGGAATAGTATTGAGAAAACACATCATTTATATGAATTGATTGACAAATTATGTTTAAGTGAATATTAGAATATTAATTTGTGTGCATAATTACACGAATATGTCCTTAAAAATTGACCTTGTCGTTGTCACAAATGTCAAAAGCGGGGTCAAGACCGCGCAAAATGGAAATCCGTGATCTCTTCCTACCTATTCAGGTCATGGACGTAAATATAAAAACACTTTCGGCCCTGATCCCAGAGAGCAAAGGTTTTTGAACAATTTTCCGATAGCATTTTTGATTTATATTCAATAATATAAATCAAAAATGCTATCGCTAAATGACACAATTGTCATCTGAACTAAAACTAAATTTTCTCTAAAGGTTTTTATTTAAATCTATGATTATATGTTAGTAATCAATTGATACAGGCCAGCGAGAATTCCAGTCTTCTAATTTATTATAATGCATCTGCCCAGTCATTTCGTCTGCGGACGTGTTATTCACGTAATAGGTGTATAAATAATAAGATTAAAGTTAATTTATAGCAATCTAATGAACGTTTGGGAAATGAATTATTTTATGTTAGCCATTATTGAAAGAAAATACTCCACTTATAGCTTTTAATGTCAGGATATAGTTCATTTCTATCGCTGAAGCACTACTGGGCGTAACATTTTACGTCAAATCTCGGTATAATTAATGACGCTTTGGAGTACTAGCGAGTCTAACGATAAGATATGTCAAGTAGGTGATTAATTTACGCTTAGATTCCTGAGAACATTCAGACGGAAACATTTCTAGTCTGCTTTGTGAAATTTATTAACTAATAATACGTCATAACGTCTATAGCGCTACTATTAATAATAGTAAATTAATTAAGATTATGATCTGTGTAATGAATAGATCTAGTGAGAGACATGTCGGAAAATAACTTTTCAAAATAAAACAGAAGTTCTAATTGATGACATTTTAAATAGCAAACATAGGTATAAAGGTGTTGAAAAACGTTAGTCCAAATGACAATGCTGTCTGCCCATAAAACTTTTTTCGTAAAAAAAGTACCTGAATATTTTTAATAAAAAAACAACAATAAGTAAAGAGTTTTAGTTTTTATGTTATTGTTGTACAGTGAACTCTTACATAATCTGTGCTCAGAAGAGTTTATCGAAAACAATTAACACCACTCATACAAATATCAAGCGTGAAAAGGATTACCGTGTGAGCGTTTATACAGATAATAAAAATGTTAATAGTCAAATATCACGCTTCAGGTTTCCATTTTATAAAGTGTTATTTAACTATCCAATTAAAGTTCGACAACACGGAGAAATAAAAGGACGCTACGTAAAGCTGCAGTATTCCTTTTGTAACTCCGAGATTAATAAAAAAAACATGTACGCGGTACGAAACTGTAAGAATCAGCCTATAATTTGTTTGATTATTACTTTATTCAAATATAAAATCTTGCATCGATTGAACTAAGGAAAATGTTCGTTCATTAAGGTGTTCTCAATGGCTGGTAATATAAAACGGACGTGCTAAAAAGCACAGATCGAAAGCAACCAATGTCACACAACAATCGAAGGATAATATTAATAAATTGTTTTACACTGGGGTAACCTAAATGCAATTCTTTAAAGTCCTAATTGGACTTAGATCTCTTTTGTCTGACAAGAAATCAATTCAGCGTGATTGCACGCTGTGAATTTAAAAAAAAAAACCGTCCGTGCAGGATGTCCGCAGCTATGGATCAAGAATGGCTATACGAAGTATAAATGTCGGTTGCGAAATAACGCAACCTGTAAGTAATTAAATGATACGAGTTAGGTCACGTGCACACGTCCATTTATTTTCACGCGACGGATAGTACACAATGTTATAACCAAAAAACGAAAAATGACTTCGCCAACTTTAAAAACAACACTCTGTAATATATTACAAAAAGATTCGCAATGCAAATAATGTGTGACTTATCACACGAATCGCCCTGTCCATATTTATCACACCATACAAGCAATAACTTTGAATACGTTGTGTTACAAATCTTTCTTGCCACACGGGCACGAAAAGCGCAAGTGTGTGCCTAGCCTTAGTTTTATTTTATTAAGGCTTTCACAGCCTCTTCGAAAGATAATAAAAATTTTATTTACCCGTTTCGTACTCCATCCCGATATCTCACAAGTGACTTGTTCTGATTGTTTATTACAGCATTCCTGTTCAGAACTTTAGTTTTTTGAGTAGATCTGTTGAAAAACTTGTCTAATGCGTAAAGCGTTAACTATGGTGCTGTGGCCATACATTGATGACAACGAGAACAAAATATTAACGAGAAAAATTAACATTTCGATCCTAATCAGTGGATAATAACTAGGAGGATATAATTACTCTTGTATATGTTCGTTTATGTGCTTGTAAACGTATAAGGAGCGGTTTATGTTGCACAAGGAAGGCAGAAAACAATCGAACATCCACATGCTTTAACGTATAAAGAAAGTAAATAGAAAACAATTGTTATTTATATTTCATTGACCTCTAATTTCTATTGTAAACAATGAAGAAATATTGTTTACATTAAATAAATAACATAACATAACATTTTCTTGTTGTCATTATATTTAAACTATTACTTTTCTTGTAAATCTAATTTTATTTTAACCCTAACAAATTTTCAGTTCCGGTTAACACCTGAATTATAGAAAAAAATTAAGTCATCAAGAGTACTCTGTAAGATTGTTGCGGTACGAAAGGTTACCAAAAAAGTTGTAGATGAGTCCAAAAAATGAGATACGAATGTTCGGACAATCGTAATGACCTCATCGTTACATCATTGCGTTGGTTACGGTAAGAGGGAATTATTCACACTCACATAGATCGTGTTCTGGCTTTGAATACTATAGCAACTAGCAATCCTCACTAAATTTAGTAGTTTTACGCATAGAATTTTGCATAATTTCTAGATAGTATCGCACGCTACATTGTACGTAATCGAGAAAAATTATTTCCTTAATAGAAAATGCATTGCTAATTTGATATCCAATAACATCATGACTCACTTTGAAACAAAGCGAGGAAACATTATTATACAATGATTCTTTATAAGGATAATGAGCAACATTTCTCAGACGATATTAACAATGTCAATCCTTGCCGAGACGGCGTGCAAGCCCTAATTGCATAATTCAGAACGATTACAGATGTTCAACACTGTAATTTGCATATTTAGGCTGTAATCATATAAGAAAAAACAAACATAATAAAACGAGAAAACATGGAACCGACTTCTTAGTATTTGCGTTTATTTTATCATATATTGGTATTAAATTTCTTGTAAAAAGAGCTTCTTAAACATTAATGATTCGTTATACAAAAATGTAATCATTATAGACATAAAATAATTAAATGCGGTTTGCTTAAATGAACCTTAAACTTCAACAGTGTGATATAATTTTGATTGTTACTTATCTAAAGTCGCTAAACATTTCTAAGTATAATACTTAGGGCAATCCCATGAAGACATAATAAATTCATATTTAAATAATAAAACAATTATATGATGTAATTTACCTGCAACGCAAATAAACCGACACTTCCTTTAACTGCGAACGGAAGCTTAGAACGGCTACTGAAAACTCGAGTATACGAGTATGCAAGGAACGTTTAGAACGCGCGCACACCTTTGACTAAACCATCGCACAACTGTTTAGTCGCGCTTTAATTCCTATGAGCATATATGGTGGTGCGCACACTACTCGATTTATAGTTGTGCAACTAAACAGTTGAATTGACTGCGAAACATTCGACAAGCGCACAACAGTTGTGCGATAGTTTAGTTAAAGGTGTGCACGCTCTTACTGAGATCCAGACAGGCGTTAGAAGATGAATCACATACAGCGGACATATAAAATAATATCCGGTCTTTCAAGTGCATTTTTATGACAACCGGTCCATTCCGTTATTCCCACAGATTTATAAAACAGATACACTCGTAAGGACGTAGAACTTTAATTTTGCAAACTTACAAAGTAAACTTGGGAGATTTTCTTCTCTTTGAAGATGTATTTCAATGTTACGCACTTTTTTATTTATTAAAAAATACTTATTACTTATACTTTATTACTCTCAAGTGGGGTTAGTGATCTGAAAACGCCCGGTCGTAAAAACTGAGCCAAAACATTAAGGTTTACAAAAGCTTGACATAGAGCCAGCGAGATGAGAGGATGATTGTTAAAAAAGCTCATGGTGACACAAATAAACGTCACTTAGACGCGCAGCCATTATTATCACCTAAATTGCATCAATTCTTATGTAAATCACTCACAATAATTTTTATACATTCTTATTTAATTATAACAAAGTAAAGCAATTTACGTAGAAGTAAGGATCATAACTCTTTAGCCGGCAAACTATTAGTTTACTTTAGATTACGTTACAGTCTGTTAGTTTTTATCGCGATCGGTCTCGTAGATATCGGGCAGGCTAAACTTAACACCGTGCGCAGCGCACTACGTTAGACCACCACGCTGCTGTACCGCCTAATTAACGATATACCACGATCATTTTAACCCTAGTAAGTAGCTACTAAAGGCTTCTAACATCAGTTTGAACCGATAGCCCCGTGGGTGTGATAGTTGAGAGTCTTGAATTACAATAGAACCATTTTGTATCAATAGGATTTTTTAACTTAGAATTAAAAATTACTTATTCTTTGATTGTCACATCAATAATTTCATATTGTCATCCTGTGAGGTCTCATTGTTATCAGTCAAACATCAAAGTCATGCAGCCGTTCAATTAAAGCCTACGAAGCGATGTAACATCATCGAAACGAAAAAAAGTCTGGCCGTATCGTTCGTATCTCGCCAGTTTTGTTCCTTTTGCAGCTATTAAAGTAATATCTCGGTTTTTTTTTGCTACAAATAAAACTGTGAATTTTATTTTACAGACTTCATCCAATTGTAAGTCATCCGATGTAAACGAATACGATAGGCATCGCCGGGACGAGATTAAATAGAAATCTAAAAATGAATCTTGAATGCTTTAATGCGATTCAATCTTTGTTCGTTTCAAGTTAAGTGCAGTGTCTTGTATGGCGAATACAATGAGCTACTAAATATATGTTTAGTATTATTTTTAGAAATAAAGTGAGGGAGCGTTGCTTGCGGGTAGTGGGGCTAGTGGTGTAGGCTCAGTGCGAGTGTGTCAAGGCCCTAGGACTCGTGGCTGGACAAACACGCGGCCTTACCAATTAACGTGGCGGCTGAGCCCTCGCGAGCGTCTGGCGGCCGGCGGCTTTCAACTATTCAATGCGCTCTAATTGCTTTTATTTCAGACCACATCTAACGTCGGACCCTTCGCGTTCGAGTGCTCTTTGTTTGTTAATATTTTGACGGGTTCCGCGAATCCAGAAAAGTAAATAAGATTACAACAAATAATTTTAACCGGTATGGTTTTTAATCCTTATAATGTAAATATTCCCATGCTGACTATTAAAACAACTCTGAACCTTATCTTAAATAAAAGTATAATTGGATAACCCACCGAATTAATGCTGCGATCTACAAAAAACTTATCGTTACGCCTTTCCAGATTCGATCCAGTATCTCAAGATTTAGAATAGAGACCACCCAACCGTTCCCTTATTGTAATTTTGTTTACATTTCATTAAATTAACTTAAATCCATTTAAAAAAGCGAAGTTCGTAATTTAGTATAGCTATAAATTAGAGCGTCCAGTGAAGTATCTCACGGAGCGGCTAGCAATGCTAATGAGACGATAAACGTTAATTACACAAGGAACTAATTGCAAAAAATAATGCAGGTAAATAAACATAGCTGCAGTAGGGGCTTTCGAGCTAATGTGCTCCACGGGCCATGTCTTGGTCTGCGTAATTTAAGAGACTGATGAACTAATGGATTCCACAGATTATATAAAAGTGTAGTGAGGTTAATAAGTAAAGAAATAAAACAATACGATTTAGAACTTTAAGTGAGAATGGGTCTACTCTAGTAGACCAGTTTTATGGTATAATCTAGAAGGTTTAATTTGCATCAGATTTTAGTAAAATGTATCGAAATGGACTACTCAAGTCATAGCTGCGAGAAAAATTTATGCAATTACTTGCACAGGATATGTATTAAGACTTTACATATTTTTGCGTTAAAAATAATTAAATCCTCCTCAAGTAATAACCCTGTCTGAAGATCCGTTAGTAAATTTAGCACAGAATTACTCTAAGATATTTATTATTTGCTCTAATATAAAGCTATTGGAATCTTCATCCAACGGAGTAGAGCAATTTTAACAGATCTTAAGACCACTTTGTGGGAGGCCTACCTATAAATAAATTGTATTGAATGGAAAGGAAGGGTTAAAAAATGAAGTAAGAAAGGGCTTTTATGTTACGATGTATTATAATTCGCATTGTGATTGATAAATGCGTTCCTTTGTTTCACATATAGATTTGGTGTAATCATCGGGCAAGTGGCCGCCGGCGATTGACTTTTTTATGACCATATGAATAACGAAACGAATACTAAGAAATGAATTATTGTAATGTAGTGCCTTATACGTAGATAGGTCTGAAGCGGTGTAAGAGTATGTTTAGCAGCGAGTACGGTAGATTAAGAAGATATCGAGCTGCAATATTCCGAGAATAACAAACATTGGAATAAAAATGTCTGTGTGATTTCTCTCAGAATTAGTTCCAACAATATGCAGGAAAAAGTATTAACATAACTACCTATTTATTCATTGATGTTGCTCTATTTATTGACTAGCTGTTGCTCGTGCCTTCGTCCGCGCGGAGATATTTTTTTAAATAAATATAGCCATGTTACTCAATGATAACAACAATGGTGGAACAATTTTTGGTATCGGTTCATAGTTTTTGAATCCTATACGTACAAAAATACAAATATTCCTTCTTTATAATATTAGTACAGATGAATTAAAATGTTGATCTCTCGCACATTTCTATATCGGTACAAATACGTAAATTATAAATATTATAATAATTGTGTTACAATTATATTAACTGGGAAAAATATTAAAGTATAGAAAACGGTAAACATTGCGTATAACATACATTTTATGAAAACGACCAAAATGCCATTACCAGATTGCCATATCAGAAATTCGTATCTACAGTGTATGCTGTACTCGTTAGTGACAATAATATCACACTGAAAAATTCAACAGAGATAAAATAATTTATAAGATCCAACCACAAACATTGCAAAATTCTTCAGTATCCAGCGATTTTAACAACATGTCGGCATCACATCGTTGGCACCACCATATGAATCCATAAATAATTTCAAAAGAATTTTCTGAGCACACATCAGATGTTGTAAGAATAAATTAGTAAGCATGCAATAATTGCAGTCGGTACGTTCGTGATGCTCAATGGGAGATACAACAAAGGTACACCCTTGAGGCCGCGTCGCCGTCCACCGAGAAAAAACTACGACAACCCTTTGGACAAGCGAAGAATTCGCGTCGACCGCAACAAGAACAAATTGAGCGCGAACGCAAACTATTGTGCGGTACGATTTGAGATAACTCCCGTGCGGAGGAGCGTCCGCGCTCGCCCGCCGCCCGCCGGACGTCCGCGCCGGGCGCCGCGACTGGCCCGCGGCCCCTACACCACGCATCGTGTTCATCTCTCGCTGCCGAGGTAACGAGTGAAGCGATCGCGGTCGAGGGCAGCGATGTAGATGGCACTACACACGATGTTATTAGGAACGGTACCGTCGTTTCAGCGGTGGAGCGCGCGGGACGCGTCACTGTTATAAGCGGGGTCCCGGGCAGCGCGCGCTCAGTGTGCCCGAGTGTCCTGTGTTGCGTGAGCGCACTCCAGCGAGTGTCCACACATATCACGGTCCGTACTCTCGACATCGTCATCATCGACAACATGCAGCTCTTCCTCGCCTCCAGCCTGTTGCTGCTCGCGGCGGCCATCGCGCCCACCACAGGTACGTTCATAACATCTCCTACACTTTATTCGCAGCTAAATTTAATCGGCAAGTTTATTTTTGGCAACGCCGGTGAGTACTGGAATGACAAGTTCCATGTTCCCGTTCTATGACAGAACTCAATAGTTATTTGGTGAATTAGATAATTTAACGATTATTGAAATCATTCAATAGAGTATCACTCTAGTTTATTAATTTCTATGTTAAATATTTTATAAGTGATTGGTCTTAATTTCTACTTAGTGTTTAGTTTAAAACTAGTCGTTCATATTGGCGGAGGTAGAAAATTAAACTACAAAGTTTGAGAGGTTTTTCATTGCGCGAATAGACTTAGCAATGAGCTCATTACATAAGACCCCATCAGGGATGCGGGGCGGGGGCTGGGTGTCGCTGCAAGTCGCTGTTGTGACCTGCGGGTCCTCGACCTTCATTGTTCAGGTTTCATTGCAGTGCAACGCCTCCTTGCCACAGCTACAAATAACCATTATATTTTTAATTACATTGCTTGAGTTGTGGAATTCAATAGGTCTTCAATAGTGATTTCTGTTGTTCCAAAGTATAATTAATTACCTTTTGTAAAGGGTTGTGCTTGAAATTAAAAAGCAAGAATTGAGTTAATACTAATTCTGGAAAAGTTCCCTCTATTCATTCTATGCTAAAACTATGTTGAGTCCCTGCTTATTAAAGAGATTTTCAAAAAGCACTCGGCGCGTGATTGTCAGCCGATAAAACGTTTAACCAAAATCTTTCTTCTTTTTATACATTCCCATAGGCTTACTTCCTGTCATGTGGCAGGAAGTCGTACCGACCCTTATACATAAAATTATTGGTAAAGGTCGTTTTCAAAAATCTTAAAAAGTAGAGTCGCTACCAATGGCATTATAATAGTAATATTCAATTCATTGACAAATATACGAAGAGATAAGGAATGTTATTTGAAATAACATTAAAGCACGAACTAACATAACAAAAGTGTTCAAGTCATAAGCTTTGTTTCAAAGCATACATACAACCAATAAACTGTTTAACACTTCATCGCATGTAGTATGCTTTAAAAGGTAAAGAGACTATGAGCTGGAGTATTTCGCGTTTGTAGTGTTGACTCAAGTGGCTTGTCTCGCGGCTCGCGGCTCGCGGTGCGCAGGTAAAAGAAATCGAAACAATGTACCAACAAAAAAGCTTCTCTAACAAGTAACTTGCGCTCTATATTGATAATCGATAACAACAACTTAACGTATTCAAAAGCTCGAGTTATTTTATTAAAACTAAACTTTTCGTTTTATTTTCAATAGCTATTACGTCAA
>LD688948.1:1218726-1240605 GCA_003118335.3 Papilio memnon
TTGTAATTGTAAAAAAATGTATATGTACTTCCCGTGTTTAGTTTATTTGGTCCAAAAGATTTTTATCAAAGTTTAAATTCAGACTTGAAGGTGACTAACCTTTTGTTGAATATATTCTCACAAATCTTTATCGAAAGAAACAAAGGTAAAATTGATGAGTCAAAGAGACAGGAAATACGTTGATTAATTCTACGCGAGGTGTTTATTAAAATTTTATCGAATACAGTATCATGTTAGACTTTATGACTAAAGATGTACAACCCTTTGAATGGAAGGAAGTGGTCGTTACTATCACAAGTCACTTAAAATTCCGTCACGAGACGTTTATATGGGAATATTAATGAGACTTATATGGTTTTATTTTAAAAACGTTACACGAATCCTTGCTTGAGAAGCAAGCAAGCAAGAAAAGCAAGCTTTGCTTTGCAAATTTTTCTTACGATAATGTTCCGTTCGAGTGTGAGTTTGTCATGGATCAAAGCACGAATCAGAAAAATGAGCAACTTTTTCCCTTTTTGTATATTTGCATCGTAATGGTTAGTAAAGGTCATGCATGTTATTACCGTCAGCGTAGCTGGGAGGAATGGAATAAGACATTAAGTTGGCCGGGAGCCGTTCTGCAACCGGTCGCAACACGAGCGCTTCAGCTCTAAAAATAGGATTCCTAGTCACGGGTCCTCAGTACGCGAGGCATTCAGACCTCGCTATAAACATATCCATAAATATACCAACACCTCACATGCACTAACGTCCCGCTTCGAAGTATTTATCAATGCTTTTATTGCTTCGCGTATAAAATTTACACGTCTTTAGATGTTTATTCAACGAAAATGTAAATAATTTCTTAGAAAATGTAGAAAGGAATAACTTGAATAATGCGCTGTGCTGCTCATTATGTATCTAAAAGTCTAAAAGCATTTTTGTAGACCAATATGGATTTGAGAAGTAACGTGTGTAAATAGGGCTAATTTTGAAGTAGCTTTTATAAATCAGTTGTATTTCTTACACACATGCTATACGTCGTCTATGAACACAGTGTCAAAAATCTGCTTGATATATAATCGTCCATTACATCTCCCACATCAAAGCATTTACTCGTACAACATGAGTTTTTCTTGTTGCTTTTCCAACTTCCAACGACTAAAATTTCTTTCTTCAATAACATGTTTTTTCATGCCCAAGCACCCCGTTTTAATACTAATAATAAATACTATACAATAAACGCTGGATGTATATGGTGGATCAGGTCGATAGTGACCGGCAGCTTTTGGTCAGCGGTCCGTTAGCGCCCGCGTCCGGTGATGAACCTGCCGGATATCCCCGAGGCGACGCGTTCACTGCACCTTCGCCGGCAATACCGGTCGCATATCTAGGCACTAAATCTCTGTGTTGATCATTGATTGATTGAAAAATTACTTTGTAATTCATACGCTTCATCCTTTAGTTTGAAGATTCTGTCATTTAGTGCACCAGGATTGAGGTTACACCCATTCTCATGGGTTCCTAATAACCGTAAAAGAGTAGGGCTCTAGGGTATTTTAAGGCATGACTAGTAAAAGTTACGTATCATTGCATCATAAGAGGATCCATACATGTTTTTGGCTGTAAAGTCAATTGACTCTGATATAACACATATTCAGACTATCACGATTAAGTAAGATAAGTGTAAGATCTTCAAGACAATCCGGAAACAATAACAGTAATGAACATTTCATAAGTTTAACGAATTCACCTATCGTCCAAACAATGTACGGCTGTCCTCGATCGATCTAGCTCATGCGTTTGTACGTGTTCGGAGCGAAGAGCATCAGTATGCGCCGCGCGCGCAACATACGTGACCCGACGTTCCCTCTTCATCCCTCCCTCCTCGCTCCCCGCCCAACACAACTCACCACTTTTAAGCGTCCTTAACGATCCCCCTTTATGTCCAAATAGTTTTACAATTTCATATTTATTCAGGTGGATGCAATTGACGTGCCATCGTTACGGCCGCGAGCCTATCAACTTTTGAGACTTGCACGTCGATTTGTTTAATAGTTAACATGGTGTTGCAGTCTTATTTTGTAATATTTGGATAACATTTGTTATGACGACGAGTTATTATTGTTATTTTTGAAATACCAAACTGATATGCTAAACAAGCGGTAACTGAATTGTTTGTAAATTCACTATTCATTTTTGTAAAAGAGAGAAAACATTCAAAAGCGAACTGATATTGTTATTTTTAGTAAATAATAAAATAACAATAAAAAATGCTTTCCCTTATTTTTCGCATACGTAAACAAATTCCCAAAAACAATAATAGGTAAAACACAAGGCCTTCATCAGAGATTTTTGTGCACTTTTCTACAAATAAATCAGATTGTTTACTTAAAGTAGCAGACGGTTAGTACCAAGTAGATCTTCTGTCCGTAGAAACGCCACATAAAACTTAAGAACCATGTATTCACGCAAGTGAACGCATTGTTTATGCGGTATGCAGGATTCCTGCAAGAATGTATAAATATGCTATACTTTGACAGAAATACTCTTGGAGTAAGTCTTGCTTGCTATAAATTTTTTCAACATCAACTCATATCTTCCATCTATGGTTTTAATGTGAAAAAGATGCTGTTATACCGAAGTGATGGAACCTCCCTATTATGTCTTTCTCAACACATTCTGAAAGAATAACTACAAAGATAATCTGAGAGTTGGCGAACATTTCCACAATTCGCCGTACGCACCTTGAATACTATTCATTATAATGGGATATCATACAAATCTAAGGATCCGATCTACTGATAAACGTCATCTAATTAATATCTGACTAGAACAGGTACCGGATAATCTATAAGCGTCGTAGAGAAGCCACAGGATGCGTTTTATTACAATTTATTAATTGCCTTCGTGACTGTTATTAATCGAAGCATCTAGGGTTCGTCGACCTCGATATACGAGCGTGGAAAATGGTCCATTCCATTGCACTTTTGTAGTTGCGATGTTGTCGTGAATAGACGACACCGGGGCTTTGCTTAAACGCAATATTTTCATTTATTTTTGGAGCAGACTCAAAGCATATTGTATTTTTTGTCCTTATTGAAACGTTTCAGATCACGTAAAAAATCATCCGATCAATGTTTTCGTTTTAGAAATCATCTAGGCGTAATAAGCCTGCAAATTTCAGAAGATGGGGCGTTTAAACTTTAATAATAACAAGTTGTAGTATATACGATGTTCACGTATTATAGGATCATTTGATCGGAGTGTTGTATATCAATGTATGTCGATGCAAGTGACAATGTCCCTCAGGCGCGGTGTAATGACCCATCGGGAACCAGTACTCGCAATGCTAGACCAGCTCCGCAATATCGCATTCCAGCTGAATGAAAATAAAAACTATCAGTGGTATTAGAAATTGATTCTTTCGAGTCTTTGTATCGCTTTCGATGGATTATTCAATAATGGAATAATACGCGCTGCGGTTGACCACAACCTCAGGACATTGAATTTAATTAGGCACGTAATGTCGGGGCCCGACCGCAGACATCTCTTATGCACAAGTGCAGGTTGCATTTTTCTTTTCACTGTCATTGTGCGAAAGGTGAAGATTCTTATGTTTACAAATTTTAACAATTAGAAACAATATGATAGACATTTAAATTTGAATTATCCAACATTTTGTCTATTGTGTATATGCAATTTATATGGCAGTTTGTAATGATACATTTCTTTTTTAAAATAAAATAACAGCTCTATTAGCAACTAAAAGCCCAGTAAAAACATTTCCTTAGTAACTGACTCTTTAATCTTGATCAAAAATGTGAATTTAAATTAGATTAAGCATAACAACATAAGCACGTCCATTTGTAATGATAATGAGCAACAGTTTTTGCAATTTTATGCTTCCACCACAAAATAATTTCAATCAGACCGAAGTAACTACTCCTGTTTCTTTTGCGGTTAAATATCATCAACGCTATTACAAAAATCATAAAAATGGTGTATTAAATCAAGTGTTTTTTTTCAGCTCAAAGGATAACGACGATACAACTTGATGGCGTACAGTATTTCATATCGAGGATGAACCCGTACAGTCCAGAGCTCAACTACTTCCTAGCGTACCAGTACTGCAGGTACGTTATCTTGTTAAAGTATAAGTATGATACTGACGCGACGCGTATCACAGACACTAAGTCGGACGTATTATGACTCTCTTATGACTGAGATGGTATCGTTGCCCCGTGAGCAGCGTCCCATCTCGATATAATAGTTAGGTCGTGACTCGCGGCTCTTATCCGAGCTATCGTTGCTGTTATCCTGTTCAGATGTTGCCATAAGCGAGCCGTACTGGGCGTTAACATCGCCGCCGGCCGCCGGCCACTGCGGACTGCCGAGACCCGGAAGCTCAGGGACATTTACATTCCCGTTATTGGTTCTGGGAAAACTCGAGAACAATATCGGCGCCTCGGTGAACCACTTCCGTGAGCCATTCATACTTTTTAATGCCCGCCTCCCGGCGTTATTCGCGCAGCTTTCCCACGGAACGCGACCAAGGCATGAGGGCCCAGTTGTAAAGTGATGCCGTGAATGGAATGCGACTAATCGTAAATTATTACTCGTTTTACTATTGTTTCATTCTTACTCTGACGTGGGAATCTATCGCTAGTTAGTTAGTTTGATGCTTGTTATGACCGCTTACATAATGCGAAGTTCGTGATGCCGGGCCCGCCACGTGCACTGCCGGGAGATGGCGGAGGTCAGTCCCCTTTGCCCAGTCACGATGTCCTTCGATCTCGGAGCCGTCACGACCTACATATTTACAATTCCCATTGTTAGCCGTCCCTAAAGTGAACAATACTGATATTAAATCCGCCCCTTTGTGGTGATCGTGTGAGATGATTTCTTCCACTAGAATCAGGTTAAAATTGGATGTCAAGCGATTTAAAATTGATGTAACAGGAAAGCGTTTTTATATTGTATATTTCATTTGGATCAACAATCACACGGAGCAGTCTCGATAAGTTATTTCTAACGACGTGTCATACATTGCATGAGGTCATAAGATAACGATCCAATTGATCGCCCCTCGTAGCGTAAGTAGTAGGGCGTAATAAAAAGAGGTTAACGTTAAAGCAGGCAGTACACACATGTGTTTGTTAAAATTTATATTATTATTACATAAAATATTATTAAACTGATCACACAGAGAGTAGTCACGTTACCACCGAAACATGTTAAAATATACGTAACTTAAATATTCAATTAGTTGTAGCAAGTTTATGATTTTAAAATTAAAACGTTTCATTGAGTTACATCGTGCAGAATTTAAAGCATGTTCTCAAAAACTGGAGGTGCGCACGGTGTGCGAATACTGATGGTCTTCGGACAACATCGATACAGTTATGGCGTAAAATTTGATGATGGTAGGATATGTCAATGGGAACTGCAATAATTGTACCATTACACATTCGCAACGCATTCGCGAATTCGACGTTACGATTCGTAAGTAGTTCATTTGCGTGCTTGAATTTTGAATGACTTTAGTTCACTTTTAGTAATGCAACTCATATTTATACGATAACTTTAACTTAAGTTATGCATTAAAGGTAATAATAAGACCGGGCTGGAGATTACCAAGATGAGTAAAAATGATCAAATCGGTGATCTTGGAAAAAATACCAACAGCGTTATTTTTACAAACTTCAAAGGTAATAAAGACTGAGCGTTTTATTATGCAACATAGTTTATACTAGTAGTATTATACAAGTTTAGAGCAATCTGTACGGGACTCAAGAAGGTTTTTATCGTAAAGTTCTTTACTCCAAGGAATGCGGCTTCGTCACGTTGCAGTCTGCATTTAGCAAACAAATTGCCTCGCGATAAACAGGCTTCGCTGCAGCCTCCGCTTGGGTCTACAGCCGCGATTAGCTGGAATAGCTATTTAGTTAAATCGCATATTTAGATCCGCCGTTACTAGTATAAGTGGCCCCTGTCATAGCCAGGTGTATCGCGGACGATTCCCACGTTTAATTTCATATGCAAGTCAATGACTTAACATCTAATGACCAGTACGTATAAAAGACCCGTTTATAATAATTTTATATGTACTTTATGACTTCTAAGACAGCGCGGAAATTTTATTTCCAGAAAGGAAGTCGTAAATTATTATGAAGATAGGAATAGACTCAACACATATGACTACAATTCGTTTAGAATATAAACCTTAAATAAGTAACTGTTATTGAAGCATAATTTATTTTTATTAGTCTTTTCCAATTGCTAATTCACAATAAAAATAGGAAGTAACAATTAAAAGATTTTAACTTTTAAACATATGTATCTATATTTTTAATTTAAATTATAATAACATTTTTTGTTTTCAGATCCTTAGGTCTCCAACTAGCTTCTTTTGAAACAAAAGAAAAAGCAGACTCCATAACTACGTATCTCTTAAATGCAGGTAAATTATAAATTCCTGCATTCTATTGTAGTGTTAATAAGACCTAACATACACTGGCTGGCGTACCACATTGTCACAGAGTATTCAATATTGCACAAATGAAATAAATTTCTATCCAAGTGCCCATTTTCAGGGTACAACAAATACGACTTCTGGACGTCTGGCAATAATTTGGGAACAGACATGTACCTATGGATGAGTACCGGCTTGCCGTTCAATGCCACCTTCAACTACATGCGGCGCATGAGCAACGTCACCCCCTACCAACATTCAGACGACAGCATGGACCCCGTTGACCTGCCGCAGGGTAGCACTGCACCTCAACGCACCGCCAGGCACGGGTACGTCATTATCATGATTGTCATCGTCGACAACATCTGCACCACAATCACAATTATCATTACACCAAACAAAGCTAAGAGACCCTAATATTAGTCAATGCGTATAGTCTGAAAATTCTCAATGACTACAAACTATTTGCATGACTCGTGAATTTGTCATATAGCAAGAGGCAATAGTTTTGTTTATTAGTTTAAACAAAATTGAACCGTTATAGGTATTCCAGGACCGAGCACGTGATGGCCAACGGATGCGTGGCGCTCAAGCAGCCCGACTTCCACTGGGAGCCGCAGCACTGCGGGGAGATCAAGGACTTCATTTGCGAGCAGACGCGCTGCTACTACTACAACTACGGCTCCATCCCCGTGTCCTCGGCGCAGGGGTAATGCCAGGTGAGATGCCAGCAACCCGGGGCCCGCCCCCGCCGCCGCGCGCTCCGCACATCCTCCACCGCACCGCTTCACTACATGTCAACAGGACGACATCTATCTCTAATATAGAGACGTAGTTACTAAATCATTATTAAAATCGGAGTAGTTTGTGTGCTAACAATTTAGATGTAGATTTGTCTTACTACAACCGTCAACATAACGGTATCCGAAGCGCGCGAGCTGCGGGATCAGGCCCCTGCGTACAACCCAACCACCAAACAAGATCCCTACACCCAAGATATTGGCTTTTACACTTTGTTACTTTTGTTTCAATTTCATAACTAAGAGCTAAATGTAGATTCGTGGGATATTCTAAATTAACAAAAATTTGGTGGGTGGGTGAAGGGGGGCTTTGCTTGGTATCTAACCAGAGTTATTTAGTAACTCAAAATTTGGGTCATGTTTGCCTTAAATCGTCCCCTTGTGGGGAGGAAATTGAGGCGTTGTGATATGTAATCGTTATGTGAGGGTCGCGCCCCGTCTGTCCTCTAGGAAACCGCTGTCCCTGACGACGACGACGACAGCGCATCCTCTCACCTCGTCGTCGCCGCCGCCGCCGCGCTCTGAGCACCTGCCCACCCACTTCAACATCAGCGTGCTCTTCGACAAGCTTCAGCCCTCTGCCCTCGATGGTCTCCGCTCGCCGCACCTCAAGTCCGGATCGCCTGCTAAGGCCTCCCCGCAGATAGACTCGCACTATTCGCGGGCCGCCGATGCGCGTAGCCACGAACAGGAGCAGGAGAAGGAGGAGCCTACGCAGGGGCCATATGACAACGAGGAGGGCATGGTGGGAGACGACGCGGCCGCATACCTCACACAGGAGGGGCAGGTCGCGGCGGGTGCAGCGGGGGAGGCGGGCGAGGGCGCGGCCTCCACCGCCGAGCCGGATGCAACCGAGCACTCCGTCCACGCCAGCGGCATGCTGGCCCCCCCACGCTACTAGCGTCCGACTCGGCGGCACTCGCTCTAGTGTAAACTATCCACGACGATTAGCTATATCCTCTACCAAAAGTATTATTCATATAAAACGACACGCGTGTAGAGCATTGATAAGACTTAGCTTGCTTCAATAACGATGCATTTACGCATCGGTAAATCCATATTACATAAATGTAAATGAGATTTATTCTATTAGATATCGTTTATGTATAATTTCAGTATGTCGGGAATTTTAAGGTGGTTATGGTGGTAGATGCGTGAAGACGGCGGCGACTCGTGCGCGACTCGCCGCCGTCTTCAGACGTGCGGCGGAGGTCGCACGGTACTCGTGACACACGCGGTGCGGTACCTACATTTCGCTCTTGTCAAAAATATTGTACGCGTTAGATCTCCGGTATTACAATTAACCGTAAAACGTAGATTTATTTAAGAAAATTGACGCTAATTATTATTGGTCTGGACATATCATTCGGATTAGTGATTTAAGATTATGTTTATAATATGCGACGAAACTAGATAAGTATGTTAGTAAGTTGAAACTCAATTTTAAGTTAAAGCGACGTAGTAAGTTAATAAATATAAAATTTGTAATAATTTCTTGTTTTATTTTTCTATAAACCTTAAAAAAGACGCTTGTTGTGAAATCTATAAATATTTGATTCTGCTTCTTCAAAAAGGACATAAAAAACCTAAAGTTTTTAGGATCACATTAAGACAAAAGGTTTGTTTTGTAGTCCTGAAAATCGTACACAGGTGCACAGTAAAATGTAATACTCACCAGCCATTGACGACGCCCTCGACGTTGAGCATGGGCACGATCTTAAAGACGTACTTGGCGCGCAGCGCGGCGGCGGACGGCGTGTCGGCCAGCAGGCAGCGCAACGTGCCGTCCATCACCCACGACGCGTTGCTCTCGCCGGGGTGCACGCGCGCCGTCAGGAATATTATCTCTCGGTCCTTCACACGGAATAGAAAGAGATAACATGTTATTAGGAAGAGGGAACCACTGGTTCAGTTGATGTAAAGTGATAAAAATGAGGGCAGAAGGGGGTGAGAAACAGAGAAGAGAAAAAGGGGGAGATAGAGGAGATGAAGAGCGCTAAAAGACAGATAAGTATTTTTTCCCCGATACAAATATTTATCTAAAATGTCTAACGATCGAATATTGATTCTTATCAAAATGGTAAACTGCATTAAAGTATGTACCGCGATGGGGTTGGCAGTGCAGTCGTCCGCCGTGATAGTCAATAGCGGTATCTCGTTGTTGTTGAGTGAGTAACAAAGAGGCTCCGCCCTCAGATACGCTCCAATGGGCAGCTGCAAACTCCACTGGAAGATACGAGTCTGGAAATATTTGTACTACCTTACTATCTATATAAATTTCTAAATTTGTAATTAACAAAAAAAAAACGCACTGTTTAAGAAAGCTTTTCACTATATTTCAAATACTTTTATCCTTGATATAATATTTTAATTTGTGTAAAGTTGTTAAAAAGTGCAAATATTTTGTGGCTTTTCAAAATTCTGCATAACTGACTAAAAAAATACAATATTTATTTTTTTAGTTTCAAAACTTAAAACGTTAAAACCGGTTAAATCTCAATACTTTTGTGAAAATAAAAAATACTATAATATAATAATAAAATAGTATTAGAATACCAGTAACATAGAGTATGTGAACGGGAAGTGGTAGGCGAGGTAGCAGACGTCGTTGGTGTGCGGGAACTCGATGTTGAATGTGACGGTGAGGTAGCACTTGTTGTGGCTCTTCTGGTTCGCATAGTGATAGCTGTTGCGGTAGTAGCAGATCTCAGAGCCTGCACGGACCCAACCTAACAAAATATAGTTGAAATTAAATATTAAATGAAAAGAATGACTCTAATTAAAGATATTATAAGGTACAAGGTGAATAGAAATATACCTGGTTTCCCTGCAACCGCTTCTTTAACAGAATACAATACTGGCTTCATACCAAAATTGAACTGGCTGTCGGATTTCTCACAGTTCACGATATTAAATATATACGGCCTTCCTTGCTGCATGTTGCGGACTTCGAAATAAAACCATTGATGCCTTTTATTTGAATTCACATCAGGCATCAGAATTAATTCGTATTCTCTTGGACCTACCTGAAAATATACTTCATTATAAGATTAACCTTCGAAATATTGCTGTTTCACTATATTTCCTTTATCGATTACTGTTTTTGTAGTAGTTACTATTTAATAAGTTTTATTCTTTTTAAAGAAACATACAGTGTTACGTGTAATACCGAACAATAAATTTTGCACAACACTGTACCTGAATAGCTTTTCTTAAATTCCCAGATTCAAATCTCGACTCGAAACTCAAACGCGCCGGAAACGTATTAGCTTTTGAAATTTCTTGCTCATCCGTATTTGTCAGTAGAGTATCTGTACTGAAATTTTTACAAATAATTATCATATGCCAATTAGGTAACTAAAAATGATAAAGAGTGATTTTCTACCTTTTCTGTGGTGCGGTTTCTGTTGCTGCAGCACATAGTTGATCTAAATCGTATACCACTTCGTTCATGTACGATTCTGGATTGATTGCTTTATCCACACATGATAATAATTTAGTCCTGAGAAAATAACATGCATTTTTAAATGGTTATTATTAAACTCAGAATTGGACGTTAAGAGTGTCCCTTGTCATACGAAGGGAAGGAAACATTTAAATGTCCGATTAAGAGTAGACAACGCGTCTGCAATTGCAGTTTAATCTATGAGTAGTCGCTTTGTTATTTCGGCGAATCCAGGTCGTTTATTCGTTTCTTATAATTAAGAAAAATAAATTTTTAAATTGTGTATACCTGCAGGCAGCTCTCTCCATTTTATTCAGAGGTTCCGGCTGATTGAGACTTTGTCCGCCAGACATGTCCGGATACGCTACTTTCACAAACGGTATAACACTCCTTACTTTTGATGCGATTATTGAATAAACTGTTTGAAATATACCATACTTTGATACTTCTTTATGAATTTTCAGTGACGTGCAAGACGTCAATGCTGAAATGAAAAACAACAAAAAGTAAATAAAAGTAATTGAAAGGTGTAATGAAAGGACATTTTATTTGCTGTCTAAATTTTTTAAAATAAATATTAAAATATATTATCGTTTAATAGATATACTTACAACTAGTTTCTTGAATTTTATTACAACATAGATATAGTGATGCAGTATGTCCAGCATCCGACACACGTTCGTAGTCAGTGTTGCTCAACATGGAGCAAAGCGAGAGACTCATAGACGATGGTATATTCTTATTACCGCCTGAAGTGTTCATTAATTCTTCTAATATAGAACCTCTAGAACTAGTACGACTCCTTACTAGTTTTAATTGTCTATTATATGAACCGAATTCTTTAAAGTAAATGTAATATCTGGAATTAACAACATAAGTATTAAAATTGTATTAAATCAAGTAAATGAATTGGTTACTATAAACTATAATCATGAAATACCACTCTCATAACACTTGTATTCAAAAATGTTGCTGTCTCTGTTTTTCAATTAGAGTGACAGAGATAGCTACATGTTCCTTCAAGTTTTTTGACAGGTCAATCCCACAGTAACAAAAACTTACTTCTTTAAGTCTTCTGTATCTCTCTCGTTAGGACTTATCCAAAGTGAATTTTGTGCACTTTCACCGGTTTTAATGCTTGTTTTCTCCAAATCAATGCTTTTCTCTGGTTTTAAATCGGATTCGTCGATGTCAATGTCTGGAATGTCTTCTATACCCTCGAGGTCGGCGTCAGGTTCGTCATCATCTGCGTCAGAATTTACAGTTTTCGTGTCAGAATTTGCGCCCTCATCCTCATCTTCGTGACATGGCCATGAGGCATTTGTACCTGGAAATTACGTTTATAGTGAAATATATATAAATTGGTTACTAAAAGTGACAGTTTTATCTGTAATTTTGATAACAAACTAAGTTTTACCTTTAAGTATAGGGTTGAGATTAAATGAGGCAGGGCTTGCTGTAGGCACTGGTAAGGCTTGATGTTTGAGACACAGCGTAATGACAGAGCAGACGCGAGCCAACAGTCCATCGAACTCCGGCTCGTCAGGACACTGCGAGCAGAACCTGTGCAGAACTTGCACGTGCTTCTTCGTGCATAGCGCTCGACGACCTGCTTCTGTTGATAGACGACAATAAGTACAAAAAGGGAAATTAAAAACAGAAAGAGAGAGAGATCAAGAAAAAGGACAGGAGACAAGTATTGTAAAATAAATCAAAACATATAAATCTTACTGATATTACAAAGATGCTGTAGCGTCTGCAGAATATGTGCGCAAATCTTGAGCCTCATCCGTCCTTCGTAGCGGTCCCATCGGTCGAATACTCGGAGGAGAACGCCACTAAGACCAGTCTTCACAATTTGCATGCAGCATACCTCTGTAAAATATTATTTCAATGTTAATTTCAATCACTCTGCCCAAATATAGAAAAGCTTGTCCTTAGAAACGCTATGGAGACATCACAATATCTATGTGTGATAAACAAAAGTATGTGATATTTACTATTTTTGCTGAAATAATCAATGGCGTCGAGACAGAGCCTCAGGCGAGCGGTTGGGATGTAGCCGAGCGTCACCAGCACGCGCTCGTACGTCGTGATGATGCCGTCCCGGATCAGAATTGACGTTGTCACTGCTGTAAGTAAAAATTGGTAAAAATAATAAGAATTTTAATATGTAATTTGCTTAATATTACACTTAATGATACATACCATTTTTTGACAGTTGTTTAATAATGACCAAAAGCGGAAATATTAGCTTATTATCTGTGTAATGTCCTTTGAATATTAGATGTGTTGTTCTAACACAACCGATCATTCTCACTTTTACCGCGAATTTGGGATCTGCAAAATAAAGAACTAGTGATGAAATGCTATTAAATTTTACAAGGCGCGATTTTGCAGTTATTAACTTGTGATTAGAAAAAATAATCATATCCTAGTGCTTACCTCTTGGTGCTACAGCAGCTATAATCCATATTAGATCCTGAACCATTAACTCAGTACCAACAGTACTATCTCGCTTGCACTGAGTATTGATCAAGGTCCGGAGTATAACTTGAGTGCCGTTGATGGAGATTAAATGTTGTGTACATTGCTGTCTTGCGATATTGTTAGCTGAAAAACAATGAAAAGGTGTATTTATGAGTTATATTAAACAAGAAATAACCAATATTATAATCAAAACACTCAAAAGGCGCCTTGAGACTTATACTGCATCAGCGTGCAATTATGATTGTATTAGATTACATGATATTTATCACAATAACTGTTAGTTGGATCATTTCTTTAATATTACTTTATAGGGGAACATCTTACCACAAAAATGTAAACAACAACAAAACAATTATTGACATAGAAGATTCTAGCACAAAATACGTACATATGATATCTAATTTATTCTCTTAAGTTGGCTTGAAGCTTTGATGGTTACAAGAAACTAGATTGTTTGCTATAATAACTCTTATTTGTAAAAAGAGTAAGTATAATTTCAAATACAGTGTTTGTAAGGAAATTAAATTAAAAACCGACTTTCATACAAGACTCTAAGATTATAATACATTTACTTCCACTTAACTTTACACTCGACCCCCTAATCTTTAGTTAATCTAAACATAGTAAATGATTTTTTTTAATTGCGGTATTAATCATTATAAAGACAATAACATAAAGTAATACTTCAGAACATTATTTTTGGGACAAATTAGAGCAAAAAACATGTTAGTTCGCTTTGCTTGCTATGTGCATTACAAACGTGAGAATGTTAATTTGCATTGTCGAGAGTACGTAACATACATCACTACAAGGTCAAGTTTCAATTGGTCCAGTGTTAAGCAATCGTTGCAGGCAATCGCAGGTTGCAGGCATGCCGCTAATGTCACTTGATCACACGAAGAGGAGAAAAGTGATTGGCAATGCTCCCTGAGATTCTAATGTGGTAAGTAAATAAAGTCGTGCATACTTAATGATATCAAAAGATTCTTAAAAACAAATGCAACAGAATTAAGAACGGAATACACAAGTAAAGCGATCATTGCGGCCACAGCAGTGGACGTACCCTTCTTGTTTAATGGCGCTTTATTTTCTTTTCCATTCTTTTTCGTTTCTTTCTTCTTGGTTCCTTGATTTTCATTAGCAGCTGACGTTCCAATAAGTTAAAAACATTATAAAACAAGTTCTAACTAATATTCTTTTGAGACCATATCCATAAAGGCATTTGAGTAATAAATAAATAAAAAATTGAAAAGCAAATAACTAAAGGCTGAAGTTGTTAAATTATACGAATAAATAAATTAAAAAACATATAAGTTTTTTTACGTCTACTCTAATTATATTTATTATTCTAATCTATCTATCTATCTCGGTATTATATAATAATTGGTTACATAAAATTAAGTTACCTATATTCTTCTTTCCTTTTCCTTGTTTCAGACACAGCGTTTCTCTTAAAATCGACGTTATGTAAGTGGATGTTGCAGGATCTCTTGTATTCTGTTATAGAACATTAGTAAACATTATAATAATTTTGCTTTTACTTCCTACTAGCTGTTGCTCGCGACTTTGCCCGCGTGAAATTAAAAAATAATAAAAAATGTAGTCTATGTTACTCACTGATAACGTAGCTTTCTAATGGTGAAAAAAAAATTTGAAATCGGTGCAGTAGTTTTTGAGTTATACATACAAAAATACAAATCTTTCCTCTTTATAATATTAGTATAGATTACGTCTGTACGTTAAAGAGACAAAGGTTTATTTTCTTCTTTACTACGTATATCTTCACATATTTCAGTAATAACAAATAAACAATTAACTTCAATATGGCTCTTACTTCTAAAATGGAGATGAGTACTGATATGGCTCCAGACTGTTTGTTCCACAGCTTCTCCAGTGTTGTTTGGCGAACTTGTTTGTCTGAAAAAGAAAATCATCGTTGAAAATGCTGACTCAGAATGTTTGTGCTTTGTTTTAACTGTGGGTTTTCATTGATCAAACAGTAAAACAAAAACGTTTATCTCTGTTCTTCTTTTAAGAAAAGTTGAAATAATTTTATGACCGTTTCAGCAGTGAAATTATATGGTTACATTTAATTGTGTGCTGGTTGCGTGAAGTAACAGGACGTCCTCGCTTGTACGTTTTAGTTGACGACGCCTTCCGCGACTTTTGTTCTACTAATTTGAGGACAGCAAGTGATCTTTACATTGAGTTATAAACTTACTGTACTCATTTCTACCCTTGACTCAATTAGTAACTGTTACCAAACTAGAATACTGTTATTTGACATTGATGAGTTGAGATCGTGGACAACAAAAGTTCCCACGACCGTGGATTTATTTGTTTCACAAAATATTTGATAGTGTTTTATTTCACGCGTTTAATTTGTTTTAGTGTAAAATGTTTCAAGAAAATCTTGGCGGAATAAATCCTTTACCTAAACATTTTTGATACTTATATTTGTGAAAAACCTGGGCACATGTGTATTGCTTACGCCTTATAACCTTAATTGGTTCAGAAGCGTTACATGTTATTTAAAAGAATTTTATTGGCGCGACGTCAAGTGAATATAAAGTACTATACATGTCTACATAATGTATTTTCAGTAAATAATTCGCAGGTGGCGTTGGCCGCGGTAACGACCATCGCAGTTTGATTGACAGCTCTAATGCCATTCGTTTCTGTTTGGATGCGTTACTATGAACGCAATTGATAAAATTAATCATTTACTTTTGTTTATGTTTACAAAATGAACACATTTTACTAGGGTAAATGCACTGTTTTATATAAATTATTTTTTTTTTATACAATAAGGTGACAAACAAGCAAGCTGCCACCTAAATCCGCCAAAATGGCGAAGCGACCGCTGCCCATAGACATCCGCAATCGCAGATGCTTTGCCTACCCTAAATCGACGGAGGAGGAGACGAAAATAACGAGGATATTTCCCCTTCCTATGCGTCTCCTCCACCGTAAAATCAACTTACCCATCCAATCCTTTCCTTATGAGAAAAGGGTGGAACGGGAAAGGGACTAAAGTTGGGCCATAATTGGGACCATAAGTTGGAACTAATTACATTATAATTAGGTGTATTCGAATGAACGGAATATACTGCCTATACCATGATCAATTTTAAGAAAAACTTGGTAAATTTTTATTGTATATGTGTTTCAGTAAAAATCTAAACAAAGTACAGAATGTTAATACAAAACCACTACTTTGGGAGAGCACTGAGATAGCAATGATATTGAGTGACGTGGGGCCGTTTGTCGTGACGTTGGCGACTTGCCAGTGGGTACGCACGACACGACACGCGTCACCCGCCTGCTGTCCGCCGCGGGATTAGGCCGCAATCGGGAGAAAAACGCTGACGCCATAGCAACCAACTGTCGTAACTCTTGGTACAGAGACACATTTAAAAATAGAACTTAAATCGCCGATTGACAGTGATAAATAATAAATTACAAGATTACTGTAACAGCTTTGTACCGAATAATACTATCACACTCCCAAGCCACCCCAAAAAACAATTCTTAATGCTATTTGTTATGTAGCTGCTACGGTCTGAAAAATGAAAGTGCATACGTAACGTTCACAGATACATATTTGTAAGCATAATAAATGTACTGCAAGAGTACGAAAATGCATTTAACGGAATGCGGAGACAAAAACTACATTTTCGACGACGACTTTTCAAGGCAAACAAATTATTTTTAGTACACTCTATATGTATTTTATTTTTAATTATCGTATTATTTAATAGGAAGGAGGAAGTAAACGTAATAAATAACATTTTAATATGTAGAAATTACAAGATACATCCCCGCGTATTTTGGTAAACGAGCCGAGACACGGAGGTCCGCAGCTGTTTCGAGTCAATGTCAAGGCGATTCTTGATTTATACCGCGATATACTTAGATTCATGCGAATGTAAACAACTGTTCGTGTTTTTTTGTATTGCCCTTTGTATTTGGATTTAGTAGTAGACTAAAGTCACTTTTTGATATTGAAACAATTTAGTTAAAGAAAGCATTACTAGCATTTTACACCCCGAGTCTCAAATTTGAAAATAACTTTTAGATTTGTGTGAAATGTCTTAGTTTGCTAAATAGGAATCTGTACAAACTATTAAGAACGCCACAATCAGATAAAGTACGGATTCATCTCATAAGTTTATTAATGTCGATTTCAATCAAAATTCCATAAAAGAATAAAGGCTTAAGAATTCTTTTATCTTTATAATATACTTTGATAATTAATAATAAAGTATTTTGTAAATCTATCGGGCAAACAAGCGAAAGCAAAATCGTTTCTGTTCTGGATTAATCTCTGATCAATATTGCAGTTATACGATTTCTTAAACTATTTAAAGCTACGAAGCGATCGCAAACCGGAAGCAATCTATAAACATATGTTATAGATGCGCTATTTAAAACATTTCTTAGTTATCGATGATGTAGTCCAGTGGAACACCGAAATTCGCATACAGTATAATGCGTGCAGTCTGCTATTGTAATCTATTTCTGATGCTTTCGATTTCGCATTAATTGTTACTGTTTGATGTTTGGATTAAAAATCGTATATAACAAGAAGGTTTATTAGATTATTACTAACAATTTTTAAATACTTTAATTATGTTAGGTGTTTTTGGCTCTAAGTTAAATTAACGATGATATAAAAAACAGAATAAACATGTCTTTTTTAATTTTAAAGTGATAAAAAAGTAATTCGTGAAAAAAAAATTAAAAGGAATGTTAAGATATTCTTGTAGAAAATGACGAGTTGAAGTTTGAGTCGAAGATGAATGTTGGATTCAAAACAAACAACTACGCATTTCATTTAATGATGCGATCAAATATTATGATATGAAATTATCTTATCCACCTGTCACTGGTTCATTATGCAAATGTTATTTGACAAAGATCTTAATTGAGATTGATAATGATTGATATGAAGTATGAAAATTATTTAGATTCAAATGCAGTTTGTCAACGCACAGAAGTTGAGTAGTTCGCATGGTCTGTCTGAATATAGCTTCGAAAATGAAGGAGAGTGAGATGAAAGTGTTTTTTCACTGTTAAAACACTTGTATAAATTGACATCCTCCATTCTCTGTGAAAAATCATAGACAATATATTTTTACACGTATCTGTACAGTTTAACTTACGGCAAACAAACAACAGTGGCAATAATAACAAATGCATTATCTGAAAATATCTAATTTGGTTAAAACCTATCCATGGAAAACTTTCCACGTAGGTCCACACGAAGAAGGCTAGTGTGGCGTATCGATTCATATCAATTTCAAGGGGCGTCGCAAGGTGACAGTTACAAGGTGCAATAAACTTGTCGATATGCTTTTTCTAATCTATATTCTATCGTATAGGTTATTTGGAGTCAAAATCAAATAAACAGTGTGAATTGATTGTGATCGATATTGTGTACATATACAATAGTTTAAAGGGGACAAATATACAATTATCGGAGTAACTTAACCGTGACACTTGTGTAGCAGGTACGAGTAGCACTGCACCAAATTATCGCATAGCTTAAACACGCGATTCCTTTGCAGATATAACACTACTCGTATTTCGGGCTCAAACACTATCATTCATATTATTAAGTGCTGACAGTTTGTTGTGAGAATTGTTGCTGTAACAACGATTAATGCTCTATGAGTTTTAAGTTTTGTTACTGAAAGTTTAAAGTAGTTTTAGTTTTATGACTGTGTAGTTCTGCTAATTAGTTTGTCTACTTCCCTAGATCAAAGACAAGAGACATTTAAAATCGAAGGAAAATTACTCACGTAATGACATCTTACTAATATGATAAGCTTAGATGGATGGATGTTTGTTAGAGTTTGTAGCCTAAAATGCTGAACGGATCTCGATGAAATTTGGCATAGATGTAGATGATAGTCTGGAAGAGCACAGAGGCTACTTGCATTTGTTTTTTTTAATTCCACGCGAACGTTCTCGCGGGCGAAAGCTAGTTAAAAATAAAACTATGACTAAAAATAATAAATCCAATTGTCATATTCTTGCCTAAGCCATCAGTCACTATTTAAGCTATTGAATATCTTGTAAATATACCTAATGGCTTTGCATCGCGAGTTTAAAATTACAGTCAATACGCTCTCGTGTTAACACGTGAGTGTATTGTTATATTGTGATATGCAATCCAGGGAAATTTACATCAAAAATAAGAAAGATATAAAATAACCTACATCACAATTCAGTATTAAAAACAAACTATGTTTAAATCTACTAATTTACGCGAGGCGTACCAGTTACGAAATAAAAAACAAATTACCAGCGAAAAAGAATACCTATCAGATTACATAAGAATGATAATTCAATTTCTATAAAAAATGGATAATGAATACCTCGACAAAAGTATACCGCGCGCCTACAAAGTCATTAACGTTCTTTTATCACGCAAAATGTTTCGGCAAACTTCGAAAGCGAGACATTGGTGTAAACTTTTTCATGTTTTCGATTAATATTAGTTTGGATCGTAATGGGAATACTTCACAAAACATATTATAGGGCGCATAAACTTATTTATAGTACTTATTGTAAATACAGTGTAAAGCCTAAAGTAGTGATTGTAAAATCGGACGCACACCTTTGACTAAACTATCGCACAACTCTGGTGCAATTGTCGATTGTTTCGCAGCCAATTCAAATGTTTAGTTGAACAACTAAAAATCGAGTAGTTTGTCCACCTCCATATAAGCTCATAGGAATCAAAGCGAGATTAAACAGTAGTGCGATAGTTTAGTTTCAGAGGCACGCTCTAATACTACAGAGTTGTAAGACGTCCCTAATAGTGAAAAAGTTGAACTGCTACCATACGTAGAATTACTTATATTTTATTAGATTAGAGCGTCGGTGGCTCAGTGGTTTAAGCACTTGACTTGTAATCTACAGGTTTTGGGGTCGAATCCCACCGCCATGTACCAATGTGATTTTTCGATTATTCGAATTTTCATATGTACATAATTTACCCGACGTTCTTACGGTGAAAGAAAACATCGTGATGCAACCTGCACATATCGGCGAAGAAATTCAAAGATATGTGTGAAGTCAACCAAACCGCAGTGGGCCAGCGTGGTTGACTATGGCCTAGTCACCCCTTACATTATGGTAGGCTCCGAGCCCCTCGGTGGGGACGTATAGTGAGCTGCTGATGATTAGATTATGTCAAATTTTTGATAGCTACTAGGTATTCGCATTCAGAAAGCAGTGAAATTGATTTTAATTTAGTAGTTTTCAAATATAAAACATTCATTTCACTAAAATAACAAGCATTGAAAATCGATACGTTTGAGAATTCAAATTGTACCATCAATATAAGACAGCTGTAAAACAATTTGCAAAGATATGGTTGAGTAGCTATTTCTATTCATTATGCCAAGGTCTAATGACAAACAAATCGGTAATAGTCGTAACGTTTACGATATACGTTTCCTTTAGGTAAACTGCTTCCTAGAGTAGGGAAGATAAACATAGTAAAATTCAAATGAAATGGTAATACATATTTGCAAGTAGTAAATATATTTTATTCATGAACAAGACGCATGTATGTTTGTATGAATGAAGACGTAAATATACTGCGACTGTGCTAAATGAAAATCTCTGGGATAATCTGGCTAGTATTTTTTTTTACTTTCTGTGACAAAGATGTGATCGAATATTCGCTTGCTAAAAGAAAATGAAACGCATAAAATCAGATTAACTCACAGAAACAATTTGATAGGTCGGTTATAAATTTTAGTTCATTTGATCATTACAAGTATATGACATCAACTATTAAATACCAGTTCAGAGAAAATTACTAATACAAAAATAATTTTGTATAACAAGGCCGATTCTTTGGAAATTTATGACAAAATTACAGCAACATATTGCGATATTTTAAGTACTTCCCGGTTGTCAGTCATAAATATGACGTCTGATATAAATAAAAAAAAATAATAAAGCTTAACAACTGTGATCTACGGTTTGTGTTTACAATTTTAAATATCAAAATTAACTTTCGGTATAGAAAATTTAAGCTTTATCGAATTCAGTCTAAACTATAAAATTAACTAATTTATTGAAATATGCTGAGAAAATATAAATAGAGAAGAAATATGCTTTGAAGCACTTGACTTGCTTCTAAAGATTCAAAACAAACTAGCTCCTCGTACAACGAATATATTACAACTAGATGTTCGCGTGCAGCTTCATCCGCGTGAAATTACAAAAACTTTATTCTAATGTTTACGTTTGTCAAATTATCAATTGCAAATGTCAAAATGACATGACATGATGACAAACCATGACAATCTTGCTTTCTTGATGTTGGCACCAACTTATGATCTCTTTCCCACATTAGGGTTTTTATCCACAATATTTACCCCTAAGTTTGATGGCGAGAAGATATATAGTCTAAAGCGTGACGTAAGTGTAGGGCTTTTTATTAAAAAAATAATTATTCAAGAATATGCTGTAATTGCTGACATTTTAGGCAACAAGAAGTGTGTGTTTAAGCTTTATTATATTAGTATAGATTATTGAAAAACCCTTTAACAAGTTTACTTTTTAAAAAAGTGTGATTAAAAGCTGTTCCTTTTAAATTCTCCAAGGTGTCATGTAAATTGTTGCATGATGACTTAAGTTCGAGCAAAGGCCGAGCAACGATTACA